>JAODAL010005233.1:0-146230 GCA_025379985.1 Phyllomedusa bahiana
AATTATTATTATTTTATGATTACTATTTTTATATTAGTAGGGTTATTTTTTATTTGTTGTTATTTTATTTTCTTTCTAAACATATCACAAACATGTTGGCATTAATGTTTTTACTCTGCGCTTGACTATCACAGTTACTGAAACAGGTCACTCACCTTTTCTCCCTGCCCTTTTGATGTTTGCTCAGTGTAGTCAATAAAATACATGAACACTTTAGGCGACATCTATGCAGGGGGCTGCGCCAGTTTTCCCATAGTGAAAAAATGAAAAGATATTTCAGGCAGCTAAAGCACAAAATGAGCTGATATTCCCCCTTTTCTGCAGCTCACTTGGCAGCATAGCCGTGTAGACAAGGACACAATCAGCAGAGTTATCTCCTATGAGCAGAGGAGAAGGGTTTAGTGACAGGTGCACTGCTGGAAGCCTATGAAAGGCAGATTGGTAACACTATCAGGGGAAGATGCAAACAGAGGGCTCCTGTGCTAGAACAGTGTATGGCCCCTCGCTGCCCAATAGCTCATCTTCGAGCCGCCTTTTTAATTTCAATAATCACCTATAGGTTATACAATTAGTTAGTTATAGAGTTATACAATTCATTAGCTCAGGCCCTTGAAACACTCACACGTCCTACAGTCTATGACTGACAGTACAGTTAGTGGGTGCCCCCAGTATATTGTCCCCCAAACAACTTCTATAACAGTGGTTAAAAGAGCAAGACCTAAATATGATAGTCAGATAGTAGAAGAGTGAAGGGTGGTCTGACTGTGGGGTCTAAGTTGGTGTCAGACATCAATGTACCATGTTATTTGGTCATTGTTCATTGCATTTATTATATGCCAGATTTTGGCTGCACCATTATTTTTTGGGTACATTTTGCACCAAAAAACTTGCAAACGCTGAGGAACAAATGAAGTCTTAACATTTTAATAGAGAATATAAGGGCAGCTGCTCATAACCTGAAGCTGAAGAGACATTAGAGTGGTGCAACAAGACAATGTCGTAAGCACACAAGTCAATCAATGCAAGAATGGTTGAAATGGTTTTAAAGGGGTTGTCTCACTACAAGGATTGCTGCTTTTTATGTTAAAGATCTTGCAAAAACAAATCACTTTGCAATATATGTCCATTAACAGTGTCCTACCTATTCCTAGATATCCCCTCTTGTATGGACTGCATCAGCTCCTCAGGTCGCTATATCTACAGACCTGTTCAATCTCTCCTGATAGGCTGCCAGCACTGGTAGCTATAGCTGCACACCTGTTTGATCTCTCCTGATAGGCTGCCAGCACTGTTAGCTATAGCTAACAGACCTGTTTGATCTCTTCCTGATAGGCTGCCAGCACTGATTGCTATAGCTACAGACCTGTTTGATCCCTCCTGATAGGCTGCCAGCACTGGTCACTATAGCTACAGACCTGTGTAATCTCTCCTGATAGGCTGCCAGCACTGGTTGCTATAGCTACAGACCTGGTTCTCGACCCAGTAAAGCCGTAAATACCCCCCTAAATTTCAAAGTGAAACCAAAGAAAACAGGACTGAGGTAATAAAAACGATTGGTGAACCCCCCTTTAAAGGTGCTTAAAGAGGGGTTTAGGCACATAATGAAAAAACCGTGGGTTCATAAATCGCGTGGGGTATCCTTGCATATATAGAAAAATCAAGATACATAACTTGGAGCATAGCTTCAGCACATTCAAATGTGTTGTGCCTGGTGCAAACTGTACCTAGTTTTGGTGTACAACTGTTCATACGTATATGGAATGAGGCTCCTGTATTGTCCCATACGAGAGAAAATAATCCTTTCCATCCCCAAATCTGGCATTAGAATAATCCCCCGGATAAGGGCCATCTCCAGAACCCATCCTTATTACCTGTAAAAATTTAAATTTTTTAAAAAAAGCATGAAAAATTTCTTAAAAATTGATCAATAACTCCCCATCCAACCTTTTTGGCCACATATCACCACTCTTACAGCAAAGAATCCACCATCACAATCTCTTGTGACTACCAAGCTCTATAGTGTCACGTTTTTTTCAGTACAGAATCCACCATCACAATCTCTTGTGACTACCAAGCTCTATAGTGTCACTGTTGTTTCAGTACAGAATCCACCCTCCCCACCTCTTGGGCCCCAAGCTTATTGGGCACCCCTCTTTTATAAAAAAATCCCCCCATCACAACCTTTTAGCCCAACCCACAATCCTGTTCTTTCAGTACGAAACCACCTCCAACCTCTGTGGCCCCAAAAATCATAGGTCCCGCTCTTACAGTAAAGAATCCACCATCACAACCCTTGTGGGGCCCCCAACTCTATAGAGTCACGCTCTTTTCAGTAAAGAAAACCACCACACAACTTTTTTTAAACCCCAGGTCTATAAGTCACTGTTCTTTCAGTACAGAATCCACCCACAACCTCTGAGGGCCCAGGCTCTTATTCACCGCTCTGCAGTAAAAAACCCCATCACAACCCTTGGGTACCCCAACCCACAAGTCACGTTCTTTCAGTACGAATCGCCCATCAAGCCCTTGAGCCCCAAGTCTATAGTGCACCGCTCTTACAGTGAAGAATCACCATCACAACCTCTTGTGCCCCAACTCAAGAGTCACCGCTCTTCCAGTAACGAATTCACCATCACAACCTCTTGGGGCCCCAAGCTCTATAGAGTCCCGCCTTACAGTGAAAACACCATCAAAACCCTCTTGTACCCCAGACTCTAAGATCACCGCTTTTATAGTAAAGAATCACCATCACAACCTTTTTACCCCAAAAAACCTATAGTGTCACCCCCTTAAGGAAGAATCCACCATCACAACCTCTTGTAGCCCCAGATTCCATAGAGTCACTATTCTTTCAGTACAGATTCCACCATCACAAGCTTTTAAATAAAATTTGAAGGCTCTATAGATTTTGGTTAAATAGGTTGGGGATCTGTGTTGTACCTAAATAAGCTAAATGTGAACAGAGCCTGAGGGTGCTTGCACACAGTGTTTTTTTTTGGATGTTTTTTTTTTTGGCGAAACACATGTTTAAACCCCCTTAAACCCCCCCGGGCCAAAAAGTAGTTAAGCCCAAAAAATTTTTTTTTAGTTTTTGCCTCCTTTTTTTTTTAAACAGTTGTAACTTTTTTTTTTTTTTCAATGACCTTTTTGGATGAGGCTTCGTTTTATTGGGGACGAGTTGATTTTTGGGGGGAAAAGTTTCGTTCACTTAAAATTTAATTGCAGAATTTTTTTCCCTTTTTTTTACACCATTCACATTCCACACTTAATAACTTGTTAGTTTAATTCAAGTTATTACGGCGGGGGATACCTAATATGTGGGGTGTTTTGTGTATGAATGTTACAATTATTTGTTATTAAATATTTTTTTTTAATTCTTTTTTTTTTTTTAACGCTTCGTTTTTTTTTTTATTTTTTAAACCCCCTGAAGGGGAACTGTTTTACTTTTTTTTTTCTTTTTTTTACACTTAGTTATGATTAGATATTCATAATGAAAATCATGTAATCTGTGTCAGTCTGACACAGGCAGTAAAACGGGACAGCCACAGTCTGCCCTGTTCATTTGGGCTTTTTACACAGCCAGCCCGGGGGCTACTCTAGGTCCCCGGGTGACGTGCACCGTTTTTTTTTTGCTTTGTCCGGTTTAACCAGGAGTCCCTATCACCCAACAGAGCGGGGGAAACCCTTTGTTTGCGCTGCGGTTTAGGATCCGGGGCAATCAAAGGGTTAAAGCCCCAGGGAGCGGGGGTTTTCCCCCGCTCCCCGTGCTCACAGGAGATCCCCGGGACATAGCTGTGTAGTTACACCCCAAACCCACCGCTAAACTTAAGCCTGCAGCGACGCCAAAAGACGTCGCTGCAGACGAACGACCCGCACCAGCCGACGTCTAAAGGAGTTAATGTTGTACATTTCTGCATAAAAAAAACACATCCAAAAATTCACCACAAAAAACACTCCATGTCAAAGCCCCTGAAGGTACGAATCCATCGCCCTCTCCGGAGATTGATTCAGTTTCATCACTGCAGTGAAACGGTGAAAACAAATTTCGTTCTCTGTTAATATCATCGAGGAAATCGTCTTAATCCCGGCTTCGGTGAAAGCCTTTTTGTTTTGCAATTTTAACTTTGTACTTTCTAAGTAGATTGAAGATTAGAGAATTATTAAATATTGAAATATGGATTAGTTGTGGATGGTAATATGTGCATGAAGAAAAGTATTATTCCAAGATTTAGTCTCCGATCCGATCACTCGGGGTCGGCAATAACAACCTGCTAAATAACCAACAGATGAAAATCCATAATTATATCATCAACATCTGTCTGCGCAGAAGCCATCGCTAACAAATAAACTGACAGAAATACCAACAGATTCGGCTTATAAAGAAGGCTTTAAATTAAAACTAAGGGCGGGCAGAAAGGGGCTTTTCCCCTTTTTTTGGGGTATTTTTCATCAGAAAACCAAATGTGCCCATTTATTAGTTATGAACTGGTTTAACCCGAAACTAGGTGCAGTTTGCACCAAGCACACCATTGAATGTCCTTCGTTTTTGCACCTAATTTTTTCTACTATGCTATGCAAGGCATATCACAAGCCAGATTTATGGACCCCACTTCCTGTTCAGGCTATGGGTGGTGCTACAGCATCAGGCTCCCACTTCTATTCGAAATTTGGGGGGGTTTTACGCTTAGGTTCCAACTTTTTGTTCAGGCGGGGCATTTTCAGCTTCACTCCCATTCCTGTTCAGGGTGTGGGGTTCTACAGCTTCAGGCTCCCCCTTCCTGTTCAGGGGTGTGGGCGGTTTTCCCGCTTTTAGGGTCCTACTTTCCCGTTTTAAGGGTAGAGCTTTTTTACACTTAGGCTCCCACTTTCCTTTTAGGCTGGGGGCAGTTCTACAGCTTTTAGGTCATACTTTCCGTTCAAAGTTGGGCAGTTCTACACTTGGTCCCAAATTCCTTTTTCAAAACTGTGAGCATTCACAGCTTCAGGCCCTACTTTCCGTTCAGGCTGTGGGCATTTCTGCAGCTTCAGGGTCCCCAAATTTCCTTTCAGGCGTGGGCAGTTCACAGCTTTAGGGTCCCCTTCCCTTTCAGGCTGTGGGCATTCTACAGCTTCAGGCCCCACTTCCTGTTCAGGGTGTTGGCATTTTTCAGCTTCAGGCTCCCACTTCCCGCTCAGGCTGTGGAGGTTTTCTACAGCTTCAGCTCCCACTTCCTGTTCAGGCTGGGGCAGTTCTACAGCTTCAGGCTCCTATTTCCCTTTGTTCAGGCTATGAGCAGTTCTACAGCTTCAGGCTCCTACTTTCCTGTTCAAGCCTGTGGCATTTCTATCAGCTTCAGGCTCCCACTTCCTGTTCAGGCTGGGGGCAGTTCAAACAGCTTCAGGCTCCCACTTCCTGTCCAGGCTGTGGGCAGTTCTACAGCTTCAGGCTCCCACTTCCTGTCCAGGCTGTGGGCAGTTCTTCAGCTTCAGGCTCCCACTTCCTGCTCAGGCTGTGGGCGGTTCTACAGCTTCAGGCCCCTACTTCCTGTTAAGGCTGTAAGCAGTTCTACAGCTTCAGGCCCCTACTTCCTGTTCAGGCTTTGGGCAGTTCTACAGCTTCAGGCCCCTACTTCCTGTTCAGGCTGTGGGCAGTTCTACAGTTTCAGTCGTCCAACTTCCTGTTCAGGCTGTGGGCATTCCACAGCTTCAGAACTCCCACTTCATGTTCAGGCTTGTGTGGGTGGTTCTACAGCTTACAGGCTCCCACTTTCCTTGTTCAGGCTGGGCGCAGTTCTACAGTTCGACCCTCCCACTTCCTGTTCAGGCTGTGGGCATTTACAGCTTCAGGCTCCCATTTCCCTTTGTCCAGGCTGTGGGCAGTTCTACAGCTTCAGGCTCCCACTTCCGCTCAGCGTGGGCGGTTCTACAGCTTCAGGCCCCTCTACTTTCCTGTTCAGGGTAAGCAGTTCTACAGCTTCAGGCCCCAAACTCCTGTTCAGTGCTTTTTGGGCAGTTCTACAGCTTCGGGCCCCCTACTTCCTTTTTCAGTGCTGTGGGCAGTTCTACCACGTTCAGGCTCCAACTTCCTGTTCAGGCTGTGGGGCATTCAAACAGCTTCAGACCCCCACTTCCTTTTTCAAGGCCTGTGTGGCGGGTTCTACAGCTTCAGGTTTCCCACTTTTTTTCCCAGGCTGTGGGTGGTTCTACAGTTTCAGGCTCCCAATTCTTGTTCAGGCTGTGAGTGGTTCCACAGCAGTGACATTTGAGCCCTGCTATTTCTAGCTGAGCCTGTTAGCAGAACATTGGTAATGGAGAGGTCGAAGCAGCAGGACACAAGGCTACAGGGCTCTAAAGTGTTAAAGATTGTCAGTAAGAAACATAAACAAGCTTCTGTTCTGCTGATAAGACACATCAGGGAGTGACGTCACCTTACTGACCACTGCTAGAGCAGAGAGAGGTGGTTGGTAACAGAAATTTGTGTACACAAACAGGAGCTATGAACTGCTCTAACTCTGCAAGTAAACAAATTAATAAATAAATGACTGCATAATAAAACCCCTTTAAGGACAGTAAGACCTCATGCACCTTCCTCAATGCCTATTTATAGCTCCATATAATGCAGCGCCTCAAAACAGCTCTATTTAGGAGGCCTGAACATTTTGTAAATCGTCAGAGTAGCTCCACACTAGAGGTTCCCAAATGGTTTACAAAATTCTATAACATAAATAATTTTTGCAAGTTATTTCCCTCCAAAACACTGGAATTTCTTTGAAATAAGAAATGGGGTGTAATGTAAGGGCCATGAAAAAAACTTTGAGATTCTTAGTTCACACGTTTTGAGCAAAAAATGCTTGAGACACCCGCGGCTTACAAAGTGATCTCAAGGCGGGTGGTCCTACTCTATCTTTATCTCTCAATAGAGCCAAATTCAGACTTCTCATTTGGGGCACCGACCTCCATAATCCAGAGAGAAAAATAAAAAAACACCAACCTTATAAGCATACTGCACTCATATAACAGCCTGTGGAGGTGGGCGGGGGTGCAGGAAACCAAAATGGAGGCCTCCCTTCCTCCCTATATAGATTAAAAGCAATATGTGCCAAATACAACGTATAGTTCTGCACACAAAAAACATTTCTGAAAAACACAATGTGAACCTGGGTGCCACTGGCATGGGTGCGGTGTGTATATATATATACGCATACCATCACCAGTGGCACACCACTGCTAAAAGAGCTATACAATATGTTTTTCTGAAATTTTTTTTGTGCAGAACTATACGTTGTATTTGGCACATATTGCTTTTAATCTATATAGGGAGGAAGGGATGCCTCCGTTTTGGTCTCTTGCACCCCGCCCACCTCCACAGGCTGTTATATGAATGCAGTTATGCTTGCAGGGTTGGTGTGTTTTTTTATTTTTCTCTCTGGATAATGGAGGTCGGTTGACCCAATGAGAGGTCTGAATTTGGCTCTATTGAGAGGTAAAGATAGCGTAGGACCACCCGCCTTGAGATCCCGTTGTAAGCCGGTGTTGGCTTAAACATTTTTTGATCAAAACGTGAACTAAGAATCTCAACGTTTTTTTCATGTATGATAGATAGCATAAATGCTTCATTGGAGGATTTCCATGTATTGTAATGTAAGGGCCATTCCGCACGCCGGGTTAAACAAGGCACCGAGCATTGTTCTTTGCAGGCAGGATTTAGCTCTTGGTTTGCAGGGATGTGGTTGTAGCTAGCAAGAAGGATTACAAGGAGAGATATAGAATTAATGCATACTATTTTTGGCTAAGCTTCCGTTGGCTTGTAAGACTGATCCTAAGTCTGTTGCTCTCATTAATTCTTTTTATGAAAGCTACAATTTGGTTTATTCACATTGCCCATTTTCTTGTGACTTAAGATGTGACCTATTTCATTTTCTGCATAAAGTTGGATTTGATACGAAGAGTAAACTGATTAAGCAAATGCTAATTATTTCAGCGAATCGCCAGCCACTTGTAAATCTTTAGTTGCCTGGCATCGAGCAATATCAAATTAATTCATTACAACTTCATAAAATAAACTGACTTAGAAGGGGGAAAGATCTCTCCTTGGGGAGAGCCACCAATAAATTGGTCGGTGTGAGGATTTATGCGCCATTCAGACCTCACTGACTGATTTGCATAAAGCAAAGGCTTGTGGGAAAAGAGCCGAGGAACCCCACAGCGCCCTCCATTGGATGTAGTTATCCTCAATTCACAATTTAGCTCGCAGGAGCCTAGCAATGTGAAAGGGATTTGAGCCTTTATTTAAGCCTTTGCTTTATACAAAACAGTCCGTGAAGTCTGATAGGTGAGTAAATCCTCACACCGACCAATTTATTGGTGGCTCTCACCAAGGAGAGATCTTTCCCCCTCCTGAAGCCACTCTTGCCTCTCACCCAGCCAACCAGTAAGTTCTAGTCTGCACTGGTGAGGGGCAAATACCCCGAAACAGCTGTCTGTAGATGAACTTAACTGGTTTGGCTCAAATGCCTTTCACACTGCAAGACTCCTGTGAGCTACATGTGAATTGAGGATAATTACATCCAATAGTGTGCGCTGTGGAGCTCCTCTGCTCTTTTCCTAAAATAAACTGAGACATAGAAATTCCATGACAAAGGATTCTAATTACAAGTTAAAAGACCTTTAGTTCTTTAGAAATTGCTTTAAGACACTTTGCACTGCTAGTAATTTTACTTACCTGCAGCTGCATACAGGATTCCTTGCTGATGCAACAGTCTCTGTTAGAACACATCACCTGCTCTCTGATTGGCTGATAGACTCTGTGCTTTTAATGTTGACAGGAAGTCTGTCTCTCTATGCATTCCTATGAGACGGACTTTGAAACTCACATAGGTTCCCTTCCGCGTCATACAACCATGATGTGTTTCAGCAGCTCAGAGTGCAGGTCACGTGACTCAGTTGCAGCAGTGAGATATCCTGTATTAAGCTGCAGGGAAGAAAACTTACTGGCGCTACTAAAGAAATTTCTAATGAACTATAGAAAAACCTGTAGTGGCCCTTTAAAAACGTTGTCCATGAAAAAAAATAAAAAATACACAGCATCGGAGCCAAAAAAAGCAAACAGCCTGATACTTCCTTAGCTATCCCCTGCAGCTGCTGCTCTGGGGCGTGGGGCGATCCGCTTTTCTTAACTTCCAGGTTCTCATCCCAACACAACGCAATGGAGCATGAACCTCTCCAACATTGCATGTCAACAACTAAACGTATGGAAAACTTAGGGTTTGGGATGTCCCGAACCCAGAGTTGTAACTTCAAACTCTTGGGCCCTAGTGCAAAAAGTCAAATGGGGCCCCCCGGTTACCATGTGCCATTTACAATACTGGTGTCTTCTTAGTGGCTGAAGGGCTTTTGGGCCCCCTCAGGCTGCAGGGCCCGGTAGCGACTGCACCCACTATAGCTACGCCCCTGTCCGAAATGGATTTTTTTTTCGTAGCACTAACCCTTATGATCACCCTGTCCCTAACCTTGAACTGGGGTGAGGTTTGTTTTTTACAAGATTTTAAGTCTAATGTTACCTTTCAGTGGTCATTTAGGTCAAACAAGGTTCCTGATGTGGCAACACTAAGTCTCACGTCACTTCCTGTTACTTTAATCAGAAGTGATGTTGAGCTAGAAGTGAAGGCATGGACCTGTTACTGATCACGTCTGCTCAAGTAGTGGCCAGGGTGGTGATCTCACTTCCTGCTGTGTCTTATAAGCAGCACAGGAACTCGTTTATGTTTCTTACTGACCGATGTTAACCCCTTAGAGCCTTGTGCAATGCTGCTTAAGCCCAGACCTCCCAAGTGTCCCTATTTTAGAGGAACAGTTCCTATTTTTAACCCAGGTCCCTCTGTCTCTCCTTGCTCTTTAAAAGTCCCTATTTTTACCTACAAAATAGATTTGCATTAATAATATTACTTAATTACTTGAAAAAAAACCACCTGACTGGCTCCTAAATATATATCAGAGAGCAATTTGCATATTATCTCATCGATTTATTTTAATGTGAATCCAAAAAATGACTAAAATTACAAAAATTTTTGAGAATATTAAATAGAAAACTATTCAAGCATACAGACATGTATTAATAAATATATCAATCATAAAGTGAACTGAGAGCTAGAAATAGCAGGGCTCAAATGTCACTGCTGTGGAACCACTCACAGCCTGAACAAGAATTGGGAGCCTGAAACTGTAGAACCACCCACAGCCTGAACAAGAAGTGGGAACCTGAAGCTGTAGAACCTCCCACAGCCTGAGCAGGAAGTGGGAGCCTGAAGCTGTAGAACTGCCCACAGCCTGAACAGGAAGTGGGAACCTGAAGCTGTAGAACTGCCCACAGCCTGAACAGGAAGTGGGAACCTGAAGCTGTAGAACCGCCCACAGCCTGAACAGTTAGTGGGAGCCTGAAGCTGTAAAACAGCTCACAGCCTGAGCAGAAAGTTGAATACAGAAGCGGTAGAACCACCCACAGCCTAAAAAGGAAGTGGGAGTATGAAGCTATAGAACCACCCACAGCCTGAATAGGAAGAGGGAGCCTGAAGCTGTGGAGCCACCCACAGCCTGACCAGAAAGTGGGAGCCTGAAGCTGGTTGTGAAGAGCATACTATGTAAAACAACCAAATAATAAACCCTTTTAAGAAAAAGAGTAGACGCCATTGTGTCCCTACAGCTAATTCCCCCTGGAGACCACTTGACTGAATGCTAGATAGCATTACCTGACTATTATACTGTTTTTTTGGGGTTTTTTTTTAAGATAATTACCTTTGATTTAAATTGGTTTTAATTGCAGAAATGTTAGATTGTAATAAGAGGAAAGTGATGTTTTTATGGTTTACCCATTGAAAAGATTATAATTTGTGGGACTGAAGGTGACCTATAGGGTCTTCCGACCCTTCACACTTTACAATATTGTACATTTGATGTTAATATTAATGTCAATTAACTACTACATCTTCTTTATGCAGGTGCTACAGCAAATCATGGCAAGCAGGAACCACAGCCTCCCTTCCCCAACTTGCCAAGAAACATTCCAAGTCTTTTTCCAAGAGAAGACCAACTGTGGCTGCCAATCCCTCTCGAAAAGCTCTTCTGCTCTGCCCAACAGTGGTGTCAGAGGTCCACAAAAGAAACCAGAGATTCATAATAGCCTTAACAGTATTACTCATGTGACCAAACGTACAGAGAATAGTATGGTTCAACATTCACATAGTTCCGAGTGGTCTTCCGGCAAGGATTGTCCTACAGATCCTAGTCCCGTGAAATCGGACTGCAATCATCTTACTGTTGGTTATATGCAGGACAAGATTTCGCAAAAATGTCACCATCGTTCAGCTGAATCCTCCTTGGCGACAGCAGAACAAGACGTCGCGAAGAGCTTTGCCAGATACGACGTCTCTGAGAATATTTCTTTACTAGGTCACTCGGAAAAATCCATGTGTAAAGTTGACAGCATAGACCATCTTGACTCTCCAAACACGATAGTCCAGAAGAGCTATTCCGATTACTTCTGTGGAGGACGCACCTCAGTGTCTCACTGCATACGGGGAAATGCAATCAGTGCCACCTTCACTAACCTCTCCGCTTCTAGCAGCTTGTCTGGGTCGGGCAGTGATGGAACTTGTGCTCTTAGTAATACTACCCAAGACTCTGGGATAGTTCATTCTCCATCGAATGTCCATAACAACTTGACCGATGTGTTGTCCGACAAGGAGCCAAATATTCCAGTAGGTCATTTGGACACAAATACAATTCAACACAATATCACTGTGTATACGGCGCCAGGGGCATATCAACATGGGATGCTGGGGATGAGAAATTCCGAAAACGGTTTTCCCAGTGATTATGTGTATAGTCCACCACGCTGTAGCATCCCAGGGGTGATGTCTTGTGGTAACATCTCCGAAACAAAGCTCTCGCCACCAGCCATGATTATCCATAACAGCTGTTCTGTCCATTGTAGCAAAGGCCATGAACCAATGGTAAAAGTTGACGACACAATCGCTGCCTATTGCCACTCTTTGCCCATACCATCTATCCAATGCTCATCTGGATTAGTGCATCACTTGGCGATAAAGTTTTAGGTCAACCTCTACCACAGTTCTGTTCTCAGTTGCCACATCCTGATAAATTTTCATTTCCAAAACTAGTGTCATCGGTGAGTGAATCTGGACTGGACACCAAAAAGCTTCTACGATGTGGTCGGCTGGCTTTCCCACCACCTCCTGCCTCCATTGGAGAAATTAATCTGTTCCCTTCAAAACTAAATACCAGCGATTTACTACTTAAGACAGTGGAAAGCCCATTAGAAGTTCTGGAAATCCGAGACTCGGAAGCGAAGACAAAAGATACTTGGACAATGACATCGACAAACTACTTAGCGCTAGACCATAAAAGCTCCCTCAAGGATGCAGAGGTGCAAACTATGATCATCATGGAAAGTAAGGCAGTGTCAACCACTCCTTTTATTCAAAGCAGAAGTCACTCGCACTTGTTTCCGGATGTCGGGTTAGGAATTACCCTCCAATGTCCTCAGACACCGGTGCGAGAGGTTAGATGGGATGAAGAAGGAAGGACGTGGGAGGTCTATGGAGCTTCTGTAGACCCAGAGGTCCTTGGTTTAGCCATTCAGAAGCATTTGGAGATCCAGATAGAACAGAACACACAGCCTTCTGAACAAGCAGGAGAAGTGGAACCATCAAATAAAGAGAAGAAGAGGTCTAGGAGGACTGTTATGCAATCCCTGAGACAATCCAAGTGTTGTGTATGCACCACCGCCACATATGAGTGACACTGGAGATCCGAAACACTCACACTGACTTCAAAGCACACAGCACGTAGGCCCTGTTGCCTGTTACTTGAAATGAAGCCATAATTGCTCTCCCTGCTTCCTATATTGTGTATGAATTAAATGGGGTTTTCCCATAGAAACATATCACTTATGATAAGTGAGGGTCAGACCACTGGAAGAAAACTCAGACACATGGCCATACACACAGCTCCATGGCTGGACAAAAATGCTTTCCCAGTAAGAGGCAATAAAAGCCCCAGTGCTATAAGGGTATGTTCACATGGCGTACTGGGACATGTACTGTACGCACCGCAATACGCCGGGTATTTTGGGCGTGAACAATTGACATGTCACTTCTCTCCCCGGGCGTACAATAGGATCGTATTGTATGCCCAGAGAGATGAGATGTAATTCATAGTTCTCTATGAGAGCTATGATTTACCGTAATTGCGGTGCACATTTCGACGCATATAAAGCGCAAATACGTGCCAAATGCGTGCCGCATTTACGCCGCGTGAACATACCCTAAGGGAGAAGCCGCACAGGTTCAGAAACTGATGGGCAATCGCTCACACACAGACTATTCAAGAAGGGGGGGATTGCTTAAAAAAAAAAATACACAATGGATAAGAACTAGTTCACACCAGTATGCAGAAAAGTCATTGTACCATACAGGGGAGATTTTTTATCGATATGTTTGCATTTGAGCAACCATTCACAAGCTTACTATCAATGGGGGTGATTGCTATTGTCCAATTGTGAAAACTGGAGAAGTCCTGTCCCCCCAATTTGACTAGAGCGGCTGTTGAGGATACAAAGCCTTTTAGACTTCCTCAGATGGCCAAATAAAGTGCTCGGCTAACCTGCCTTTGAAGGTGTGATAGCCATAGCTATTTGGGACCCCTGAGCAGTGCATGTGCTCAACCACCTCTCCATAGAAATGTGAGGGGAACAGAATCTCTTTTCTCATGACCGATAGGAACACCAGTGGTCAAACCCCAACCAATGAGTTCCCATCTACCCATTGGATAGGTGATACGTTGCGATTGTGGAAAAACCACTTTGAGAACTTTGAGGTAGCCATCGTTAACATAAATGGTGCATCATGATATCTCAGATATCAGAACTATGGTGCAATGTAATCAGGTTATCACAATGCATTGAATCTCAAGGTAATGGCTACATCTGTGCGCTCCACGTGAGGCTGGATTCACACATACAGTTTTTGATGTCATTTTTGAACCTAAGGGCTAATGCCCAGAAGCACTGGACAAACACTTTAAACTGAATCAAAAATTCTACAGTGGAATGTGTCTCAACATTTCTGTTGCCCAGGAGTCCAATATATTCCAGAGATGCATGAAACGCCCACCAACCACTGATTGTCATCTCTCATCCTGTGCACAGTAATAGAGAGAAAGCTGTCAATCAGCGCCTAGAGGGCATCTAATAAATACATTAGACTCTTGCCTCACTGCACTCGCAGCACACTGCACTTAGATAGAGCAGCATGGTGATGACTGTGAGACTGGAGACAGATGTCCTCATAAGATACAGGCTGTCCCACCCACCCACTAATGATTGACACCACTTATCTTGTGCACAGTAACAGAGAGAAAGCTGTCAATCAGCGCCTAGAGGGCATCTAATAAATACATTAGACTCTTGCCTCACCGCACTCGCAGCACACTGCACTTAGATAGAGCAGCATGGTGATGACTGTGAGACTGGAGACAGATGTCCTCATGAGATACAGGCCGTCCCACACACCCACCCACTACTGATTGACAGCTCTCATCCTGTGCACAGTAACAGAGAGAAAGCGCTCAATGAGTGCACTGGACTCCTGTCTCACCACAGTCGCTGCACGCTGCTCTTAGTTAGGGCACCATGAATGTGGGGGCAGATTCTCTACACAACATTCATACCTACCAGTTACAAGGGCATATATACCACAAGTGCTTTGTATGGGAACTGCTAGTGATACAAGACAAGCAACATGATATTCATGCAATAATGTAAATATTCTAAAAGACAATAAGTGATTATTATAGCAATAACTGTGCAACTACACATAGAACATAGGACGTGAAGGGCGGCATCTATAGTCAGAATTTGGTTTCTGCAAGTATTTACCTGCTGCCGTGTGCACTTTCTGCATTTCTTGTCCCTGTAGCCTCTGTGAGGTTATCTACTTGCTATGTTTGGAGAAAAGTCCCATGACCGTCCACTTTACGTTATATGTACATTTAGGGCGGCATGTATGTACGGGGCCGCTCCAGTAGTCTAGCGTCCTTTAAGCCCAGAAACTGTTGCAGCCCTGTTCTCTACTGTAGATGTATGAGCAGGCGCACTCTAAACTTAGGCGCATTTTGCGGCGCTTGCAGCACTTTGTAATACACCTGAGATGTGGGGGTATCGCACCGCAACCATATGATTCTACACATTTATGACTGTAGGACGGCAAAACTGGGCGCATTACTGCTGGAACAGCCAAATCAAGTTACAAGTGGTTTACCTGAGCCTGAGTTGTAGTAGTGGAACCAGTAGAAAGCACCAAAACCTATGAACCGCAGTAGAACAGGTTCATACATTCTGGCGCATTCTACACTGCTCTAAAGGGAACCAGTTACATAGAATATGCCCCCCTTGCTGAGGACAGCACTAGCCAGTGTCAGACCTGCTGTTTCCAGCGCTGTGTCCCTTATTCTGTAAGATGCTGAGGACAGAACAAGCCAGTGTCAGACCTGCTGTTTCCAGCACTGTGTCCCTTATTCTGTAAGATTCTGAGGACAGAACAAGCCAGTGTCAGACCTGCTGTTTCCAGCACTGTGTCCCTTATTCTGTAAGATTCTGAGGACAGCACAAGCTAGTGTCAGACCTGCTGTTTCCAGCACTGTGTCTCTTATTCTGTAAGATGCTGAGGACAGAACAAGCTAGTGTCAGACCTGCTGTTTCCAGCGCTGTGCCCCTTATTCTGTAAGATGCTGGAGTTTTCGTGTATTTAATGCTCAAATCTGCAGTTTTCAGCCAGAAGAGTAATTCGTAGAGTCCTTCAAAGATTGGTTTTTTTTTTTTCAAACCCCGCCCATCTGAGGCTAGCCCCGAGCACCTCAGCTGACAAACCTATTACTTAGAAGAGGTAGAAACATGTGAATAACTCAGTGGGAGGAGCTAGCCATTGGTGGGCGGGGCTAACACCTGCTCATGAATAAAATTTGAGGGGTAAATGCTCTAAAACTACAGCATCTTACAGAATAAGCGACACAGCGCTGGAAACAGCAGGTCTGACACTGGCTTGTGCTGCCCTCAGCAAGGGGGGCATAATCTATGTGACAGGTTCCCTTTAAAGCTATTTAGAACTGGCCTCTATGCACCGAGATCATACATGTCGCCCTAATGTGCATTTTTTTTTGTTTTCATATGCACTTTGACATATTGCTAGGATATGCCATCAAAGTGTGATAAGTGCAGGTCACCTCTAGGACCGACTCTCTATTCTTTACTGAGACTTTTGGTGGCCCGTTCCCAAGAGAGGTGCAAGTCCAAGAGTTTAGACCTGCAACTATTAGACTTTGATGGCATAGCCTATCAATACATCATTAAACTGAATGGTGGGAACAGCCCTTTCAGCACCTTTATATAAATTTAAGCTCCTCTAGGCAATTGCTGTCCAAAAAATGATGCCCACAAAAGCTCATCAACTCATTTTGTCAGATTAAAAATGTCGGCAGGCAAATTTTATAAATTGGTTAGGTCGGTATGAGATCACACATGTACATGTGAGCTCCCCTGTCCATAATGATTGTTTGCTACAATCTTAAAGAGAACCTGTCGCATAGGTTTTGCCCCCCTGGCTGAGGGCAGCGCAAGCTAGTGTCAGACCTGCTGTTTCCAGCGCTGTGTCTCTTATTCTGTAAGATGCTGAGGACAGAACAAGCCAGTGTCAGACCTGCTGTTTCCAGCTCTGTGTCCCTTATTCTGTAAGATGCTGGAGTTTTCGTGTATTTAATGCTCAAATCTGCAGTTTTCAGCCAGAAGAGTCATTCAAAGAGTCCTTCAGAGTGTCAGTTTTTTCAAACCCCACCCACCTGAGGTGCCCCCCCACCTAAAATGACAAACCCTATTACTTTGAATAGGTAGAAAAAAGTGAATAACTGTCTGGGGCGGAGTAATCTTTGGTGGGTGGACTAAACCTCTCTTGAAAGATTTGAGGGTAAATGCTCTAAAAACTGCTGCATCTTAAGGAAAAAAAGGGGACACAGCGCTGGAACAGCGGTCTGCCCACTGGCGTGATGCCCTCAGCAAGGGGAGGAAAAATTTAATGGACGGGTTTCCCTTTAAGAAACCAATTGTCCTCCCTTTTATTTACTATTATCGCTGGCAGTAGATCACAACATGTTCCATTCACATCTTGTGGGCTCAGATTTCAGCTTTCCTTTAGGGGTTTAGACTTTTGGATCCATGGTTTACTGTTTTGTTTGTTTTGGTGTGTTGCAAGGGAAATTTTATCATACAGTAAAAAAAAATATCAACAAGATATGGTGCAGCTCTTCCTATAATGTCACAATGAACCAGGACGGAAAGATTTGCGCAATTTGTCATAAGTCACTTAAATCTCAATTTGATTTACCGGAGATTTCTTGCTTGAGAAGGGGGAAGAAAAAGAAACATATCAACCATGAATACGTCATCGTCACAAAATGGAGGAGAACTGGCCCAGGTTTATTATTCGGTTTTCAAGTCATGGCCCATCCCGCCTGGTGGAGCGGCTGGTCCCTGGTCTCCTGATATTGGTCCCTCCCGTTTCTCTGCTGCCTGCCCTCAACTTCTGCCTGTGACTGAACTCTGTCTGCCCTAACTTTCTGCTCATAACCGGATTACAACTTAAGTCCACCTACCCTGATCTACGACCTGTGACCTGACTATGATTGTACTCCGCCTGCCATGACCTTCTGTCACTACAACTGAACTCCACCTGCCTTGACTGTCTGATCATGACCTGGCTATGATTGAACTTTGTCTACTCTGACCTTCTGCTCATGATTTGATTATGATTGAACTTTACCTACCCTAACCTACTGTCGAAACCCTACTTTGTTTGAGTTTACTGCCTGACTCTGACACGACAAAACTCCCCACTCAAACCTTTTCAGGACTTGTGGTTTTAAACTCCACCTGCCCTGACCTTCTGCTCATGACCTTGCTACAATTGAACTCTGCCTAACGCCCTCTGCCCATGCCCAATTGTTGGTTTCCCAGCCTGACCTATGCTATGACTAAACTCCACCTGTCCTAATCTTCTGCTTGTGACCTATGATTGAACATTGCCTACCCTGAGCTTCTTCTCACGACCTGACCATGATTGAAGTTTGCCTGCCATGACCTGCTGACTATGACTGAACTCCATTTGCTCTGAACTTCTGCTCATGACCTTGCTACAATTGAACTTTGCCTACCCTGACCTTCTGCCCGCGACCTGCCTGCTATGCCTTCTGTCTTCTCCTCCTATACCACGCTTGCATGTCAGCTGCCACTGCAAACAACCACGTTGGTGGTAGTAACCTCAAAGTTCCATACAGCAAACTCCAGGTCCCTTAAGGGGTTTGGGTAAAGGGGGGGTGAAAAACCAGGGGATCCTTCGATGGAACCCTGGCGTGGTTGTTTGCCAAAGCTCGTGGCTGACCCAAAGGATCCACCACCTGAGTGTGACATTGGAAAAGAAAACCACAATGAATCCAACAGAAAAGAAAAATGATGAACTTGATCCAAAGGACTCCTTGTCAGAGGTTCCTCCACCGCTTCCCTATCATCCCTCACGTAGCGGGAGAGCCGGGGCAGCATTGTTTTCCGAATTGAGAGTTTTCTCTTCCCCCCGTTGGGGCTCTCAGATCACCTCACATTACTCACACAAACTTTTACACCTTTTTTTTAGTACAAAAAACCAAACCCCCTTATCTGTCACAAAACAGGCTTTTGTGGGAAATCACATGGACATGCTGGCCTCTGCAGTTGTTTTTATGTGTATTACTATGTGGCTCATGTGACCATCACTTAAATGTCAATTTTAGTAAAAAAAAAAAAAAAAATTACAAAAACAGAACTAGCCTTTGTGATCTCATGTCAGGCTGTGAGAAGAAGAAAACGTCACATATTACTCAGATCGGCACAGGGGCATTGCTAGGGTCCTAGAACATCCGGGGCCAGGTCCTTTTGGTTAAATTTTCCCCGTAGGGGGTGCGTTCAACAGCATTTTTTTTACGCCACAATGTGACTGCGGCATGGTTTTTAACAGAAAAAACTTTTCCTTCCCCTAATTCTCTGCATTTTTCCACATAGATCCTGCCTTCCCAGCATCATGTTCATAAAATCAACCCTGCCCTTGTGAACTGCGGTGGATTTTTCACAGAAAAACTTTTTCCCGTCACTGATTTTTTGACATTCCCCATGATCCTTTCCATCTCCCCAGCAGCATGTCGAAAATCACCTGACAAATTTGCTGTTTCAAAACCTCTCACCTAAAATGCATGGTAATACCCCTAAATAACATCATAAATAATACACCGATACATGGGGCAAAAAATATCAGACCAATTTTACTAAAAAGAAAAAACTACAAAACCAAGACCGAAAACTATTTTTAAAGGTCAATTTAATACTGCCGGCCATGGCAATGCGACCCCCACATGTGAATCAGGCTTGAAGACTATATTACCCCATACGTACCATATAGTGGTAGAAACTAGTTGTATGTAGATGCTCTGCAGAAATATAAGTGATTACACTGCAGTTACATTTAGTGACTCACCGGAGACGTCTTTTCTGATCGGAGTTGTTCACTTTCCCTTCTCTTCTCCATCCGGCCCAGACCGTTATGATGACTTCTCACGGCCACCACTCGTCTCTGCAGAATTTAGCACACAAACATTTTAGAAACCTCACTTTTTCAGCACCTATATAACTACTGGTGGGATTTATGTACCTCCCTTCCTAATAGGGGTTTATACAATAAAGCATGGTGACGTGCTATCCCCACAGCAACCTGCTTTCCTATAGAAAAGCCAGGTGCCAGCTGTGGGAGATGAGGAGTCACCGTTCCTTTACAGGTCGTCATTAGGTAGGTTTATAGACCTTCTCCAAGTAGGTATGTATATAGGTTATATGTCCCCTAGTAGGTATATAGATAGGTAATAGGGCCCCCAGTATAGATAGATAGGTAATAGGGTCCCCAGTATAGATAGATAGGTAATAGGGCCCCCAGTATAGATAGATAGGTAATAGGGCCCCCAGTATAGATAGGTAGGTAATAGGGCCCCCAGTATAGATAGATAGGTAATAGGGCCCCCAGTATAGATAGTTAGGTAATAGGGCCCCCAGTATAGATAGTTAGGTAATAGGGCCCCCAGTATAGATAGTTAGGTAATAGGGCCCCCAGTATAGACAGTTAGGTAATAGGGCCCCCAGTATAGTTAGGAAATAGGGCCCCCAGTATAGTTAGGAAATAGGGCCCCCAGTATATATAGATAGATTAAAGGGCTCGCAATATAGGTAGGTAAGTAATAGAGCCCCCAGTATAGTTAGGTAATAGGGCCCCACTATATATAGATAGATAAAAGGGCCCCCAATATAGGTAGATAGGTAAGTAATAGGGCCCCAGAATAGAAAAGTAGGTAACAAGGCCCCCACTGTAGATAAATAGGTAATAGGGTCCCCTGAATAGATAGGTAGGTAATCGAGCATATTAAACATAAAAAATAACAGTACTCACCTTTCCCCCCGCTTCCTGAAGCTCCCTCTGGCCTCCATCTTCTTCCGGCATAGGCAGCGTGACGTCATCATGCCGCACAGCAGCGCGATGGCATTCTCATGCCGCCTGTGCTACATACTCCGGAGGGTCGCATCCCATTCAAGGAATTTTTTTTAAACGTTTTTTCTTTTTGTTTCCCAGTAGATTATATCGGACCATAAATGTTACCTTTAAAACATACATCTTGTCCTACAAAAAAAAACGAACCACGAGTATGGCTATGTTGGTAGAAACATAAAAAAAAATTATGGCTCTTGGAAAAAAAAAACGAATGCAACGTAACCCAAAGTCTAAGGCGTTTAATTCGCGAGGACCGGTGTGCTCTGTATGGGTGAACTGATGCCCACAATGTCCCCGAGTATGAGCTAACACTGGTGATACAAAATTAGGTGTGCTCTTCAGGGACCAGAAAGCGGACTGAATAGGATCTTGCTGTCTCCTTTTTAAGATAGGATACAGTTTCAAGTCAAAAAAGAAAATAAAGTATCAGTACAGGAACCCATCATACAAAAAATAAATGCTCGTTAAATTTTCAAGTAGAATTCAAATTTTTGGCCAAACATTGCCTTGACCAAAAACTTGGGAGAATTTCCAATTTTAAGATTTGAATATAAACCTTACTTTGCCTCTTTGTCCACAGTGTGCACGGTCAGTGGGAAAAGCCTATTTGATTGCAGGCTCTGCTTTATCCGTTTAAATACAGCTTCTTAAATCCTGCCGCCATGATCTGCTCCAGAGCTGCTGCCAGCTTAATGCTGTGAAAGACCAGAAACAAAAAATGATGTGCAGAACCCGTCAGTAATACTATAAGTAATTCTATCAGTTCCCTAAAATGACTTTGAAGGTTAAACATGGTGTCCTCCCACGAGGAGTATCCATGAACTTGACAAGACCCCGATTGCCCGTGTTGCCAATGGCCTCATTCCCTTTTTTGATGAGCTGAAAATTAGATTAGGTTAGTGGCTAAATTAAACGGTTTAGCCCAAAGCTAAATGTCAAATTCCAGATGAGGGGACACATTAAGTCATCCCCATTGTAGACGGCACCAATGATCTCAATGTCGTCTATAGGTTGGTGCTCCAGCTCAATACCATCAATCTCCTGCTGCAAACTTCATTACAGAACAAGGTGCAATTATAACCCAAGGGAGCTTTAGCCTTTTATCTATAGATTCTTTTTATTAACAAATCTCGAGACAAAAAAACACCAAAACCAGATAGGAGATATAGGTATTTGACAAAACCCACAATAGAAAGATAGTCAGAACCTGGATATAGTAATCTATTAAACAACCAAACTACTATAATGTATAAACCTAGGATAAAGGTAAAATATAACTTTTATTATTACAGTATAAACATTTAATAAATATCTCTAAATTAGATACCATAAAAATATCCCTAAACAAACTAAAGCTACCTATACAAAAATGGGGAAATCGCCCCGATAAATTCTGGGAGGGAAACGCGTCGGTACTTTTTGATATGCTTTTTTGTGAGATGTTTTTCATAGGTTAATAGTGTATTGCACCTTTGAGCACTTTTTTGTTTTCCCTTTTTCTTTTTGTCCCTCTGTCTTTGTATATGTTATATGTATCCTGTTATGTGTATCTTGTTAGGGTAAGTTAGGGGTTTGGCAGTTTAGGTTCTGGATTGGGGCGCCCTTATCGGGGCGATTTCCCCATTTTTGTATAGGTAGCTTTAGTTTGTTTAGGGTTATTTTTATGGTATCTAATTTAGAGATATTTATTAAATGTTTATAACAATAAAACTTATATTAACAAATCTCCCCTGCATTTTCATATATAGGGACTCCGTGTATTCTAAATAAGATGATCTTGGTCCAAAAAGTTGAGCTTTGAGCATTTGTTTGGTGAGGACTCTATACCTTGAAGTTGGTTTAGTTGTCCCACTGCTGTCTATGACTTAAAAGATAAAATGTAGTCATCTCACTGATGCTTTTTTATTCCAGATAGTAAAAAAGTAAGGAGGTCTATAGGATCTAAGGGGGGTTCTCCAATTTTAGACATGGGTTAAATGTCCCCAGGAGATGCCATTAAAGGGGTTGTCTAGTTCTTATGTTTTCTTTAATGAATTTAGGATGATGTTGCTGGGATAAAATAGATTACATCAAAATTCATTCTCGCCTCTGTCCTCACCTGCTATTGTCCACCTCCTGAAGTTTGGATCTTCGAAAAGTGAAGGGCTCCAAGTAGTTGTTGGAGTGGTCTCTAATGGGATCCTTTAGGTATATTGAATGGTAGCCAAATTAGATGAATCAGCCTGGACCATGGATTGACGCATTCACCACAGAGACAAGAATTGAATCTGAGAAGAAGCACAATTTATTGAGAAAGCTACATATATTTAATATACTATTCTACTATGCACATGGTTGCTGCAGCCAAACATTAACTGCAGTAGTGACAATACGACCAGCAGCAACATCTTCCCAAATTTATTTAAAAATTAAGAACTATACAACCCAGTTATATGTCTTTGGCTTGGTCCGATCACTGGGACTCCCACCAATTACAAAAACACTATGGCCGTAGGTTTAACAAGAGACAGCCCCATTACTATACTGTCTAGCTCAGCTCAGCCACATTTACTTGTATAGGGGCTAAACTAGTACTCTGACCCTGTAGAGATGAAACCACAGAAGACCTCATACTTGACTCTTTCTGGAAGCTCAGAGATACCCAAGACACTTCTGCATCGTGTGGACCCCACAAGACAATTTCCAGTCTCTCAGCTTCTTGAAACATTGTAGGATACCGGAGTGAATTGTCACAGCCTCACGTCTCTGCATTGAGTGGCGTTAAAGGGGTTTTGCCACGAAGCGAGTTCCTTACCTCTTATCTGCTCAGGAGAGAATATAAACAAAGCATGCCAAATCATGAACGGCTGCAGGGGTGAGAGGGAGGGGGGTGAGCAGAGAGCGAGGAACCAGGGAGCGTCTGCAATGTTTACTCAAATAATTACATTACAGCCAGTGGATTCTCAATACAGCAGACAACCTCATACACTGCACTTTCTCCCCAGCCCCTTGCAAGCTCCTTCATGTTCCTTGTCATCAGATAAGAAGTGCAAACACACCAGATCAGCTCCTGGTCGTGTCTAATGTAAACGTTCAGGAAACTAAGGGGGACTGAGCAATGCTGTAGCTCTCACAGGCTTCACTTTTTGTAATCACATATATTTAGAAAGGTGATTAAATACCCATTTTGGAGGATCCCACATCAATATTATATCGTGGCAAAAGCCCTTTAAGGTTTACATAACATTATATCATTAGTGAGGAAACCTGCAATTTGAGTTTTTTTTATTAAAATGTGAAACCTACGAGAGCTAAAGAATTAAATTTTTTATTATTAAAAATAAGTGTGACTTTGTAGGACAATTTATCTGATGAGTACGACTGTTCCATGATTGTTTAAAACATCCTGACATTAATCATTGGGTTCTGACTTTCCATTCAGTAAGTTCTGACAGTTCTACCTACAAAGCGTATGTAGCAACCAGAAGCCTCAAGTTGGCACAGACCCATCACACTGTGTGCAGTCAGAGCTATTAAATGAAGCTCATCCATGAGATTCACACAGTTTTTTATCAAAGTTTTTTTCTTTACTCGTAGCTCTTTGAGAGACATGGACATACATCCTCTTGCTCTGCTGTCCATCTGTGGTGACACAAAGCCTCATGCACTTGGGTTTATGAGGTAGGTGCCTAAGTGTTAGGTTGAAGGGAAGAGTTGGTGCAAGGTGCAATAATAACCAAAAGGTGCCCCAAATCCTCAGGCACATGGGGTTATGAGGTAGGTGCATATGGATTTGGTTGAAATGAGAAAGGAAGAGGGGGCACATTAAGTAATTCCCTATTTTAGGCTTAGCCAATGTTCTCAATGGTCTCTGCTGGTTGGTGCTCCACCTGAATACCATCAATCTTCTACTGTTTGCTTTACTTTCCAACAAGGGCCAAAGACAACCAAAATCTCAGGCCAATGGGTTTATAGGTAAATTAATATGGGTTGTGTTGAAATAAGAAAGGAAGAGGGGGCACATAAAGTATTTCCCCATTTTAGACACGGCCTGTGATCTCAGTGGTGTCTGATGGTTGGTGCCCCACGTGAACACCATCAATCTTCTACTGTTAGCTAACGTCACTGTCCAGCAAGGAGCAATAACAACCAAAGGGTGCCACAAATTCCTCAGGCACATGGTGAGGTTGCTGCATATGGGTTGGCTTCAATTAGACACAGAAGAGGGGGTACACTAAGTCTTTCCCCTGTTTGGACTCGGCCAATGGTCTCTGCTTGTTGGTGCTCTACCTGAACACTAACCTTCTACTGTTAGCTTCACTGTCCAAGTAGGGGCAACAGCAACCAAAGGGTTCCACAAACTTTCAGGCACATGGGTATATGACGTATGGGTTGGGTTAAATTAAACACAGAAGAGGGAGCATATTAAGTCATTTCCTATTTCAGACTGAACAATGGTCTCAGCTAGTTGGTGATCTACTTAAACATTATCAATTTTCTACTATTAGCATCACTGTCCAACAAGGAGCAACGTCAACATAAGGGTGCCACAAACTCTCATCCACATGGGTTTACAAGGTTGGTTCTTATGGGTTAGATTGCATTGAACACAGAAGAGGGGGCACATTAAATCTTTCCCCAATTTAGACTCAACCAATGCTGGCTGGTGCTCCACCTGAACACTGTCAATCTTTCACTGATAGTTTCATTGTGTAACAAAGGTCAATAAGAACCAGAGGGTAGTTTAGACCTCTGTGGAATCAAAGATATGCTTGGAAACATATATAATAGTATATGATTGTAAGTTTGCACTCACTTGCGTTTGGACGCCATCTTGGACCGTCCCGCGGTCTCTGGTCTCGGGTTCTGGTTAAACGGTTGGCACCTCCATAGATTGCACTCCGACACAGGCTTTTGTTTAAGACTGGCCTCAGCCAGCTTTAATAGGACACAGGAAAACAAACACATAAAACAAACTCCTCGGCTGTCTGGCCACTGACTAAACATGGATACAGTCCCTCTCTATATGCGGTCTGGACCTAACGTCCAGCACCAGAAAAACACAGTAATACAGCCACCAACTGTACAGGCTTTTCTCAAGCCTGGGGAGTAAGAGCCTCTTCCTTGGCTCAGCGTTGCTCCAATCTTCAGGCAGCAAAACCCTACCCCCTGAACACCTGCAGCACCAGGCTTTTTATAGGCAACCAGGTATGTTCCAAAAGCCTGACCTGGAATGCGGGAACGGTCTCCCACCTAACGCTATGACCGTCCCGGGTAAAGCCAGCCCATAATAACCACATAGCAGCCATACTAGATACATGCGTCAGCAACGTACAGCTACTGACACCAAATAGCTGGCTTCCCCCACCTAGACCAGGTCCCCGGTGGTGCATTAGCAGCAGACACCTGCTGTACTCCCCCTACTGGTAGAAGTCTGCGACCAGGTCGCTCTGCCACAATGATGTTATGACATAAATATAGTTCTGTTTTTCACTGTTGTAGATAGTTTAAGCCCTGGCACTAGGGCCCTTGCAAGTGACATTAGGCAAGGTTGCCAAATTGTTTAAGTGTATGACAAATGAGGGTTAAACCGATGTCGCCTGTTTATTGACATGGAAGCTACAACAGATACAAAGAGCAGAGTAAAACTACTTGATAAAGCACATTCTCAAGTGCAAAAACAATATTACTGGGTTGGAAATGGAAAAAACATGCATTTGCTTAATTGCTTGTACCATATAGAGTAATACTTACACAAAGTAGTTTTATTGATCGATCATGACAGACCCAAGGGTCATCATGGCCAACGTCACAACCAAACGGCACCCTGTTATCTCATCACTGAACTCTGTCAAGTCTATGGTCAGATTTAGTAATTGTTGCACCTTATAAAAGTCAAAGTATAGTTATCTTCTAATAATGTATCATCTCCACAGAACCACATACGAGATTTATTCAAATCAATCAATAGATAAATACTGCCCATAAAGGGCTTGTTATATTGAAGTTACATTTTGCAATTTATTTAAATGTTGGGCTTCAATGCTATAAAATGTTGTGTTTAAAAAATAAATGTAATTGTAATTTAAATTTTAATAATAATATTATAAAATTTTGTAAATTTGTGTGACAGCAGTGTTGGCCGTGTCCTGCTGTGTCAGCAGTGGTATTTGTGTCCTCTGCGTAAATATCCAATTTGCATGTGAATCCTTTAATACTTCTGTTGGAGGCTGCCAAATTTCTTGGCAGTTTCTCCCACAATCCAATTATCCTTCATGCTATGTAATGCCTACTTGTGCCTTTCATCAAATCCCAAAAACTAAGGTTGTATTAACTTTTACTTACTCTACCGGCTGTGAAATTTTAATTTAGTAAAAGACCAAGGCAGGTAGATATGAAATAAACATATAGATAAATTACCAGACTATCCATCCCCTGGAGCACATATGCCCTCTATAGACTTAAAGGGGTTGTCTCACTACATTTGGATTCAATCCTCACCATCAATCCGGTTTGTCTTGGTTATCCACTTTTAAATTCAGGGGCATGTTTACTGGCTTCCACTAGGCTCATAGAAGCCCAGGTCTGTAGCTATAGCAATCAGTGCTGGCAACCTATAGGGAGAGATGAACATGTCTGTAGCATAGCAACATTGGTCTGTGCAGCCTATAGGAGAGATTTGAACAGTCTGTAGCTATAAGCGACCAGCACTTGCAGCCTATTCAGAGAGAATCAAACAGGTCCGTAGCTTGTAGCAACCATCTACCGCCTATCAAGGATAGATTGAACAGGTCTGTAGAGCTATAGCCAACCTAGTGCTGGAGCTTATCAGAGGAGAGATTCAACAGGTCGTGCTATAGCTTACCTGAGGAGCGAGATGCAGCCCATACAAGAGGGGATATCTAGGAATAGGTAGGACATTGTTAATGGACATATATTACAAAGTGTCTTTTTTTTTGCAAGATCTTTAATATAAAAAGCAGCAATCTCTGTAGTGAGACAACCCTTTTAAACCCCTATTAACTTCACGGAAGCCAACAGGTTCTCCTTTTGGCCTCCTTTGGGATAGTATATACGACACTGACTGTGCTTTGTACCATACCATTATACCATATAATAGATTTTTCATCCTCCATCAGTTGTATCTGTCAGGATCCCTTGAAAACAGTATCCGGACGTATACCACGTTGGGGCCATAGGAGTCTATAAGTCAAACATTAGTCGTCCTTTGGCAATATGTTTTGCTTCTATTTGTGTGATATGTAACTGTAATATGCTTCACCTAAGTGGGGATTGGAAAAATTTTGGTTCTGCACATCCCCCAAAAACTTTTTTGAAAAAAAAATGAGCATCGCAGAGGTTTCACACTGATGATGCCGTACCATACAAACACAATCCAATATCAGCAGCCCACAACTAACACTAAAAAACTATCAAAAAGGCACATAGGAATTTTTGGGAAAGCATTTCTGCTACAATACATGAAAAAAATTTAAGGTTCTAAGCAGATAGCTAGATAGATAGATAGATATGGGATAGATATGGGATAGATATGGGATAGCTAGATAGAAGAAAGAATAAATAGAATAGATAGATAGATAGAAAGATAGATAGATAGATAAACTCTATTTATATAGATAGATAGATAGATATTAGATAGATAGATAGATAATAAGATAGATTAATGAGATAGATAGATAGGAGATATATATGAGAATAGAAGATAGAAAGATAAGATAGAAATATAGAAAGATAGATAGATAGGAGATAGATATGAGATAGATAGATAGATATTAGACAGATAGATAGATAGATAGATATGGGATAGATAGATAATAATTATTTTTATTATTTATTTATTTTAAAGCGCCATTGATTCCAGGGCGCTGTACATTCGATGGGGATACATACATTACATATAAGTCAACTACGAGTACAGTGATAAGGGATAATTGACAATTGGCACGACAGAGGGAAGAGGACCCTACCCCGAGGGCTTACAATCTACAAGAGGTAGGGGGAAAGAGACAGAGATGAGGTCGACATGTCTATGGAGGAAGTAAGTGACAAGTTTTAGTGAAGGTTATAGGCAAGCCTGAAAGAAATGGGTTTTCAGGTTGCTTATAGGAAGCTTTTGAGAAAGTGGTATTAGAGACTGATGTGTTGGGGCAGTGTGAGTACCAGAGATGTGTGGGGAAGCACGGAGAATCTTGGAGACGGTTTGTTAGGAGGCTGATAAAAGGAGTCTCAGAGGAGAAAGACCTGTGATATCGAGAGTGCGTGGGGGGAATATTTGGAATAAGGGTGGCAGAGATGTAATGGAGGGGAGAGGACGTGTGAGAGCCATGTAGGTCATGGTTAGTAGTGCTTGTAAATTTGAATTCCGCTGGGCAATGGGAAGCCTGTGAAGGGATTTGGCAGAGGGAAGAGCAATAGGAGTAGCAGGATGAGAGGTGGATTAAGAGACGGGCATCAGAGTTTAAGGATGGAATGAGTGGGAAGGGGATCGATGGGGTAGGCTAGCTTGGAGGTTGGCCCACTGAGAATGATGATTCAGTAGTCTAGGGGCGGGAGATGACGAATGCATGGACCGATCATTTTTATAGTGTCCATGAGTTGAGAAGTGAGCGGATGCAGAGGATGATTTTCAGGTGGTAGGCGGCAGGAAGAGGTGTAGGGTTTGGGATGTGCGGTTTGAAGATAAAGCAGAGTCCTAGATTACGCCCAAGGGCAGCGACTGTGGGACCTGTGAAGTGTAGAGCCATTGACAGTGATAGAGAGATCAGGTGGAGGGACGGTGGAAATAATGATGAGTACTGTTTATCGCTCCACATTTAGTTTTAGGAGGGACGTGTATGAGAGAAGAGGGAAATGGAACGACATACAGTCAGGTGAACCGGGAGAGTTATAGAAGTGACATCTGGCCAGAAGATTTACGTTGGGGTATCATCAGCAATACAGGGTAATCGAAAGCGTGTTGATGCCTAATGAAGGCTGACCGAGGCCAATAGTGTCGATAGAGAAGATTATGGTGAACCCCAGGACTGACCCTTGGGGGAAACCATACCAGGAGAGGCGGGGGGAGGAGGTGGAATAAAGGAAAGAGAGACGCTGAAAGTCCGATCTGTGAGTGTCCGTGAGAATCCAGGAAAGGAAGCCTAGTCCGTGAATGCCGGAGGGAGTATATTAGATTAGCGTGAGTAGCATGGCGGGAAATGGTACGACAGTGGTCCAAAGGCATAGGACAGTTCTAAGAGTGATGGCACAGAGAAGTGGCGGGAGCCAAAGCAGTTAGGCTAGGGTCCATTGTTGACTGTTGGTTAGGGGCTAGTTTTCTGGAATAGTGAGTGGTGGGGATCAAAACCAGATTGTAGTGGGTCAAGAAGAGAGTTGGAAGGAAGGTGGGAGGACACTTGAAGATAACGTGTCTGCTCAGAGTAGAGTTGAAGCAAAAGGTGGATCAGTGAGATGGGGCGATAGAATGGACAGGAGAAGTAGGGTCAAGGGTTTGTTTTTTGAGTATTGAGTGATATTAGTCCCAAAATGTTTAAAAAAATAAAGGAGCAGAGTGAAGAATGCCAGTGGGATTATTGCTAGGGATGAAGGAGATGGAATGAGTGCAGGGATGATAGAACCCTGAGAGTCTGGAAGAGGTGGTGAAAGCAAGTGGTGTCCAATACTGAAGCAGGTAGTGAGGAGTTGGTATTTGGACAGTAAGGATGAGAGCTTGTCAATGATGTACCGTGGGGAAGCAAGTTAAGGGGGAAGATCATGTTTTTGCAAAGGGTAAGGGGAGGAGTGTGTGGGACGCGGACCTGAATCTTTCTCAGATGATGTTGATCTTCTGGAGAAGTGAATGGCAAAGTCATCTGCTTGAAAGGAGGGTGGGGAGGAGGTTGTAGGAGACGGAGAAGTGATAGTTGAATGTTTTGAATAATTGTCTATGGGGGATGTGGACAAGGATGATATGAGAGATGGTTGAAATAGTTTCTGTTTTATGTGCTGATCGAGTGCGACGTTAAATTCTGTGCAGATGAGTTGTTTGTAATAAGGTCTAAAGTTCATCAATGGGAGAGAGTTTTCTTCCAGCGGCGATCAGCAATTCAGGGATAGCATTGCCGTCAGTTAGTTTGGTGGAGATCTGTGTGGCCAGGGTTTTCCTTGTTGAATTTGCTGGTTCCTGTTTTTGTGGTAGAGATTAGCGACTGAATTCCAGGTGCGGTGAGATTGGTGTAGTATGGTAGAAAGGTGGTGGCTGCGTCTGGGTCATAGAATAGAGGGAGATCATGGTAAAGAGGTGCAAGAGATTCTAGCGAGAGTGTATGTGTTGAGGTTTTGTAGATTCCTGTCGGGGTCGTACTGGATAAGAGTACAGGTAGTGAGCAGGTGTGGAGGATATAGTGGTGAAGGTAAGCGGTATGTGGGACAGATAAAGGGTGTGGAGAGTTAGAGATGTCAGAATAGGGGCAGAGGCGATTGAAGATGAGGATCCATGTGGTGGTCCAAATCCTATGGTGAGGGCACCCTTGAAAGGTCCATTGGGAGAGGTTGAAGGAGGAGCATAGTGAAAGGGAGTTATTTTGTTGGAAGCAAGTAGTGGGGGGTGTCGATTGGGATTGAGTTGAAGTCTCCCATAGATGAAAGTGGGGAAGTCCGGGTGATAGATAGATATATAGATAATAGATGATGCGATTAAGATAGTAAGATTAGGAAAGGAAAGATTAGAAAGATATGTAGAAAGATAGAAAGATATTAAGGATAGAGTATAAAATATGAGCTTAGATAAGATAGGTAATAGATAATATATGATAGATAGATATAATATTGAGATAGATAGATAGAAATGAATAGATATGAGAAAGGATAGATATGAGTATGAAGAATAGATGGAGATAGATAGGATATTGATAAGATAGATAATATGAATAGAGTATGGGATAAGATGAGATAAGATATAGACTAGCTATGAGATAGATGATATGAGAAAAGATAGATAATGAGATAGATAGATAGATATATATGGGAATAGATAGATAGAATATATAGCTAAATATAGATAGAATATGAGATAGATTCATAAGAATGAAGTTCAAGCCTGAACTCCGAGGGGATGATATCGGCAGCAAGCAGACCCTCCTCTCTGCTGTAGGTCAGTACGCGTGTTTAAATTTAACGTGCTCTGTAAAAAAATTAAAGTGACTGTGCAGCTCACATAAAACATCTACGGGATTATCCACGATCCACTTCAGTAGCTAAATGAAAGTGGCTTTATTTAGATACAATAAGCGTGCGAGAAATATCTGCAACACTGACTAGAACAATTAAAACACAGGGAAAGCCACCTTACCGATTCTCCGCCTATACTTGGCGCTAATACCATCTCCCATCAGAGCTAACCTGTTTAGTTTTGTGAGTTTAATAGAGCACAACCACTCTCAATGAAAACATGCAATGTAAAGGTTCAAGCTGAAGTTCCCCGGAACTAAACAGCAGCCAGCAGTCCCTCCTCCTCTTCTAGCAGGTCAGCGCAGCGAGTTAAATATAGGCGTGCTAAATAAAAAGTGAAGGACTCACAGCGCTCGTAGACACTAACGTTTTGGGGTGATTATGAGGAGTAGCACACAGACACTACGTATATATATAAAGAAGTGCTATATTCCCAGGTAAAAATCTAGTAATGCGAGAATACTCGACAACCGGACTATAAACATTAAACACTCGGGAAGCCTTAAACGCGTTGGTCTCGCCTACACAGGCGCATCATCAGCATGCATCTGGCGCGCCAGAATGCTAAGGCTTCCCGAGTGTTTTAAATGTTATAGTCAGTGTTGTCGATATTCTCCGCTTACTGATTTTACCTGAAAAAAGCACTTCTTTATATCTGTCGAAGTGTCTGTGAGCTCCGTAGTGTTACGAGCACTGTGAGTCCTTCACTTTTTTTATTATAGCACCCTAAGATAGATAGAATATGACACAAAGATATTATTAAGAGGACTAGAATAGGAGAAAGAAAAAATGAGCTAGTATAGATAAGAGATAGATAATATAATAGCTAGAAAGATAGTGAGTATAGAAAGGCGATATAAATATAAGATAGATGTAATAGATAAGATGAGATAATAGATAGATAGATATTGGGAAAGATTAAGATATGATTGATAGATAAGATAGATAGGATAGATATGAGATTAGATAGAATGTATAGATAAGTGATAGATAGATATGGGATAGAAAGATATTATATGATAGGATGTGGATGATAGATATGGAATATGATAGTGATAGATAGAGATAGTGAAAGATAAGAGAAAGCTAGATAGATAATATAGATATGAGATAGATAATAATGCGATAGATATAAATGAGATAGATAGGAGATAGATAGATATTTCTATAGATAGAGAAGAAATGAGATAGATAGATGTATAGAGATTAGAAAGATAGGGAGAAATTATAGATAGATAGATAATAGATAGATAGACTATGGAAGATCGATATGGTATCGATAATATATAGATATGAGTAGATAGAGGATGATAGATAGATAAAAGATAGATATCAGGGAAACGCACTCACGCACTCACTCCTCTGAGAAGGCAACGCACATTGCGCTCGAAACTGCAACATTTCACGCACTCACGCACAGGGTGCACTCCAATCACTACTATCTCACTCACAGCGACTTTCTCACTCACGCACATGTTCACCTACACTCACTCACATACTCACTCACTCACATCTTCACTCACACAACAGTATTTGCACTCACTCACTCTCACCGCTACCAGGGCAAACACACCGCATCCCCCCCCACTCTAAACCCGAAACCAATACATTCATAAACATATAGGTGATCTATTTATGCAACTAGCATAACACAACTTCATGGATCCAAACAGCTTGATATTCCCAGGCTGCCGTATAGAAACTGCTGATATGAGTGGCAGTGGTCAGTCCCTCAGCAGAGTGCTGGGCACATGCAGAACCATCCAGGCCCATGTGTTTTGATCTCGGGGCATTGTTGTATGTGCATCAGACCCTGAGAAACAGCAAAAGTTTGGTTGTTTTGTGATCCCCGTGTGTGAAGCTCCTCATAGACAACTCCTCAGCTGTATAAATACCAACACTTCCCTCCAAACAGCAGTTCAGCAACCTGGAAATGATTGTAAAGGGTCTCCTTATCCTGCTATTTGTGCTGACTTTAGCACAGGCATCCTCACCTCAGCATATCATCCACCCCAAGTTTCTACACCTTGGAAGTCCCCGCCGCTCCCCTTAAGCTTGATGTCATGTATATTATGTATTCTTATGCCATTTACTAAAATACAAAAAATATAAATCACATTTCCGTGTTGCTAAATATATAGAGATAACAGAAGGCTTATGTTGGAGGATCCCCGAGGATTCGCTGATGACGAAAAGCGACCTCCCGAGCTAAGCCATCTGCCGAGGGCTGGAGGATGCAGAGATGTTGTCAATGTTCTTATGCTCAGCATGTTCCAGTAACTTAAGTGAACTAAAACCGCCAAGATGTGCGCTGGAGATTTGATAGCCATAGAAGATTGGCAGAAGACGAGCACCGTCTAGTTAGCTCTTATATTATTTAATATTTATTGCTTTTCTGGTGTGTTTGGTATCATTACGTGGTATTAAGCTAAAGGTGGTAGCGAGGGATCATTGCTTTTCTGGTGTTGGGATCATTACATTGGTAGTAGCATGGTGGTAATGTGGGATCATTGCTTTTCTGGTGTTGGGATCATTACGTTGGTAGTAGCATGGTGGTAATGTGGGATCATTGCTTTTCTGGTGTTGGGATCATTACGTTGGTAGTAGCATGGTGGTAATGAGGGATCATTGCTTTTCTGGTGTTGGGATCATTACGTTGGTAGTAGCATGGTGGTAATGAGGGATCATTGCTTATTCTCCCTGGTGTATGGAGATCAATACGTTTGGTAGTAGCATGGTGGTAATGTGGGATCATTACTTTGGTAGTAGCATTGTGGTAATGTGAGATCATTGCTTTTCTGGTGTTGGGATCATAACGTTGGTAGTAGCATGGTAGTAGTGTGGGATCATTGCTTTTCTGGTGTTGGGATCATTACGTTGGTAGTAGCATGGTGGTAATGAGAATCATTTGCTTTTTCTGTGTGTTGGGGATCAAAACGTTGGTAGTATCATGGTGGTAATGAGGGAATCATTGCTTTTCTGGTGTTGGGTTCATTACGTTGGTAGTAGCATGGTGGTAATGTGAGATCATTGCTTTTCTGGTGTTGAGATCATTACGTTGGTAGTAGCATGGTAGTAGTGTGGGATCATTGCTTTTCTGGTGTTGGGATCATTACGTTTGTAGAAGCATGGTGGTAATGAGGGATCAATGCTTTTCTGGTGTTGGGAACTATTACTATGGTAGGTATCATGGTTTGTGTAATGTGATGGAATCATAGCTTTTCTGGTGATGGAATCATTAATACGTATGGTAAGTAGCATGGTGAGGGTATGTGGGTGATCATAACTTGCTAGCAGCATGGTGTAATGTGGTAACAATTTCTTTTCCTCTGAGTGTTAGGGTTCATTACGTTGGTAGTAGCATGGTGGTAATGAGGGATCATTGCTTTTCTGGTGTTGGGATCATTACGTTGGTAGTAGCATGGTGGTAATGAGGGAATCATTGCTTTTCTGGTGTTGGGAGGTGGTCTCTAGGAACGGTGATCGGTAGTGACGTGGAGTAGGGTGGTGGGGACAGGTTGGTGTAGAGACAGTGGGATCATTGCTTTTCTGGTGTTGGGATCATTACATTGGTAGTAGCATGGTGGTAATGTGGGATCATTGCTTTTCAGTGGGGGTAGATTGTATACATTATGATCATAAGTTGTGGTAGGAATGGTGGGGAGGGGGGGGGGGGGGGGGGGGGGGGGGGGGGGGGGGGGGGTGTGGGGGTAGTTGGGTTGAATAGATGGTTATAATGTGTATACACAACACACAATGGCGTAGGGGGCTTAATGGCGGATCTGTTGAGTGTGTAGTGGGATAGTAGCGCATTGTGGTAATGTGGTATCATATAGCAGTTTGCTAGCAGCATGGTGGTAATTGTGGAGTCATTTAGCTTTTTTCTGGTGTCTTGGTATCATACGTTGGTAGAGTAGCATGTGTTGTAATGTGTGATCAATTGCTTTTTCTGTGATTTTAGGGATCATTAAGTTGATAGTAGCATGAAATGATTGTTGTTTGGAAGTGACATGTAGGAACTGTGGGATCCTCACTTTGCTAGAAACATGTAGATACTGTGGAATCATTATTTTGGTAGTGATATATAGATACTGTGGGATCATTACTTTAGTAGTGTTGTGGATCCTTATATTGGTAGTAACATAGGTGATGTAGGATCATTATTTTGGAAGTAACATGTAAGTACTATTGGATTGTTGTTTGTAGTGTCATTTAGGTGCTGTGGGATCATTACTTTGGAGCAATATGCAGGTTTGTTGGGATCATTACTTTAGTATTGTTGTAGAAATGCTGTTGGGATCATTATACTGGTAGTGACATATAGGTACTGTGGGATCATTGCTGCGATAGTGACATGTAAATACTGTTGGATCATCACTTTGGGAGTGACATATGTTTTCATAAAGAGTTAAAAAGAGTAGAAAATGGGCATGCATTCCTTAAAAAAGAAATTGTATTCATGAGGTAACCCCTTACCCCAGCATGAGGTTTAAGTATGGAGTGGTGAATTGAGTGCTATCCTATGGGGCGCCGTCTGTTCGGTATAAATGACACCCTCCTCGAACAGCAGAGATCGGAGCCGGCTCTGATCTCTGTTGTTTAATTCCTTAGACGTTGTGGCAATTGTGGAGACCCCTATAACAAGATCACGAGGTGCTGATTGTTTAACATGGTGGATGGAAGCCTTATGAAGGCAGGAAGTGCTAGAACTCCTAGTGGTCAAGTACCCTAAGTGGACTTGATATTACTGTGAAAAAAAAAAAAGTTTTCAAAGTATAAAAGTAATATTAAAAGTAAAAAAATCACTCTTCTTTTGTCATTTTACAAATAAAAAAAATAGAATAAAAAAGTGACACATAATTGGTATCACCGCGTCTGAAAAAGTCCAATCTATTAAAATATAATGACCACTTATCCGAAACACTGAACGCCAAAGAAGAAAAAAATTCTAAACGCCATAACTGAGGTTTTCTGGTAATTTCACGTGTCCTAAAAATCGGAACACAAAATAATCTGTCCCGAACATGATGTCCAAAAAAGAAGAAAACATTCCAGCCGGTAAAAAAAGCATTCATCACCAGGTCTAGTAGCTTGAATGTGCAAAAAAGTTATTGGTCACAGACAAATGGGACTGTTGTGGCACCCAAAAAAAAAAAGAATGTATGGATTTTTTTATTACGGTACTAAAATACTACATATTTGGTATTGCTGGAATCGTATGAACCTGAAGAAAACAAGAACACATCATTTATACTGAAGACTGAACGCCATAAAAACTTTTTTTTTTGAGGTTGCCAAGTATATTGTATGGTTCGGTGAAAAACACCATTAGAAAGTACCGTATTTTTTGGACTTTAAGACGCAACAGACCATAAGACGCACCTATCGAAATTATAAAGACGTACCACGACTTTGCTCCCAAACTTGGGAGGTGCGGTGGGGGGGGGGGGGGGAGAGCACTATATAGTCTGAAAAATACTGTAGAACTAGTCCGCAAATAAAGCCCTCATGAATGCCTATGTTAGCATAGAAAATATAAAAAGGCTATGGTTCTGGGAAGGCGAGGAGGGAAAAACCAAGAGCCATATTATTTGGAATATAAGGGGTTAAATAAGATGGTCAAGATGAACTACAATAGGTCTCGTGTAATGCAATCACTAAGTGAAGTTTGAAGACCACACAGTGAAAGGTGGAGCTCAGAAGGTCTTCTTTCTTGGACAACAGCCAATGTGCGAGAACAGCATCAGATGCTTCTAGAATCTAGGAACCACTGTTTTTCGTATAGTTGTAATAGAATATCCTCTCTCCGTTTCCACAGACTGGCCGGCAGACTGTGGGGTTGCATTTTTCCAACAAAACACAGCTGGAAGGATTGTGTCTGGTAATGAAGTACGCCCGTTCTCCTGGCCATGGCAGGTTTCCTTACAGGTAACATGTTTATTTATAGTCTTTTCAAAATAAACTTCATCCTAGAAAAGCAGATTAAAAAAAAGCAAAAAAACGTACTTCCAATAATGGACATCCTTTTTTAAGTTCTAGATGGTATCCTGGTCCTAAATGATCAAAAGGACTTGATATGGTCATGGAGTTTTAGCTATAAGCGGGATGTAGAGGATGTAATCCTAGAAATGGACCTTGTGGATGAACATTTAAGCGAATTTCACGTGATCTATTGTGGCGTAAAACGCGACTGTAGCACTGTTGAATTAAAGTGCTTGCAAGAGCGTTACTTGATAGGCCTATGATGTTATCCAGATGGTTCTAGAGAACGAAATCTGCCTACCTAATACTTATAAGGGAACCTGTCACAGTTTGTCACATACGATAATGCCCCCCAGTCTCGAGGGCAGAAAAGCAAGTGCAGACCTTCTGTCTCCAGCGCTGTGTCCCATAGTACTTTAAGAACACATCATTTTTCAGTAGTATTACTTTTGCTCAAATCTGGCCAGAACATAGTCCAGCTTATTCATGAGCAAGTGTTAGCCCCACCCACCCTAGGCTATCCCTGCCCACCTGACCGTTATTTACATATTTCTACCTATTCAAAGTAAAAAGGTTAATCAGTTATGAAGTGGGCGGGACTAGACAGAAGTGGGCAGAGCATGAGTTAAATAGACTCTTTTCATGACTCTTTATCTTCTGTCGTGAAAAAACTGCAGATTATGAAGAATTAAATAACTCGAAAACTGCAGCAATCATTCCAGAAAAAGGACGCAGCGCTGGAAACAACCGTTCTGACACTAAGCCATTTCAGTCCCAGCAAAGAGGGCATAGAACCATGGTGACAGGTTCCCTTTAGACTCTATGTGCGGCATGTGTATTACCGCTGAAACAATGGCTCCCAGTCTTCCCCAACCAGCTGCGAGAGGTACCGATCATATCCAAAACCGAACCTTGGACGCAGATGGAAACCAATATCCTGTTGAAAAACAATTTTTGAACTTATTTCTTGTCTTCAGTTTTGGACCTAGATGTTGTATTTTTGGTGTATTATTATTTACTTCTACAAATATTCATTTTGTTATTGACATATTATAGGAAAAATGGGTGTGTATTTTTTCTTATTTCCGGGTCTGGCCATTTTGATTTTTCAGTCTTTTTTTTATTCTGTGTCAGTAGGGTTCGGATTGCAATAAAGTTTAAATTTACACATAGCAAGGGCCATGTTCACACAGCGTTTTCGGACGAGTTTTTCGGAGCATTACCTCGTCCAAACCACATCAAAACCTCGCCTGAAACACGCTTCTTCAGACGAGGTTTTTGATGAGGCTTTGATCAGGTTTGGATCAGGTTTTCACCCATACAAATGAATAGCCAGGACAAAAAACGCAGCCAAAACTGCGCCTACAAGGCGCTTCAAGAAATGAAATGACACTTCTTTTTCTTTGCTTCCAAAGAAGCGTGTAAAACCTCGTCTTGTGTGAACTACAACGAGGTTTTACATAGAAATCAATTAAATGAACTGGGGGCATTTTGGACGAGGTTTTGGGTGAGGAAACGCTCCGAAAACCTCGTCCAAAAACGCTATGTGAACATGCCCTACTGTTTACTAGTTCCCTCTGGTTATTTATTTGTCTTTGTCTTGATGTCAGCTTTTTTATATGTCTTTAGGTTTGTACTTCTGTGATCCAATGAAGTCTATTGTATTTTCGGGCATTTCAGGTGTGCGCCTTTTATATTTATTTGTTTTTGCTTTAATTTTGATTTCGTTTTTTGGTACTTGGGCAGAACCTTGTTTTGATATCTTGTGCTGCCCTTCTTTCTTCTTTCCTTCTCTTTTTCCATATCCTAGTGATGTATCATGAATGTACGAGATAAAATGCCTTTAATTTTGGTCCCTTTCTTGTTTTTGGCAGTCTACCTCGGGATTAGGGCGAAGTATGATTTTTAGCACTTAGACACCAATTTAATTTGCACAAATAATATTCGAATGTCCTGGTTTTGAACTCGTTTACTGCGCATTCTAGCACAGAAAAACATTTGGGAAAGGTAAACCACTTTGAAATGCCTACTTTTCCCAGCATAAAGGCCTGATTTCTGAACCTTTTCCCACGGGGTCGAAAATTCAGGACTGCTAGCACAGAAAAGCATTCAGGCCAGGTAAACCACCTTGAAAGGGGTTTTTCCTTTTCCCAGCAGCCTGAAGTATAAACTATGATTTTGCACGTGCTAGTGCACCTTTTCCCCCCGCCGCCCCCCCGAATTCAGGCGTTTAAAAAGTGCGCGGGCGCTCTGTAATTGGCCCCGATACTGGAGTGGGGGCGAATAAAACTTACCCAACGGGGTGTGCAATTCGGGCTGAAAAGTGCCAATCTTGGCGCAGCCCTGTTCATACATGTCGCCCCTAATGTTTTCTGATCCTCTGTGAACCTGCAACAACAAAAATTCCGAATTCACTACCATAATTTTGCCAAGTGTTTTATTTGTTTGACAAAAAATTAAATTTGTTTTTTGCTTTTAAAAGGTTGGGGTGCAAAAAAATTTTTTGTCTGCGGGGGAGCTCTTCACAAAAATTGGATCCTAACGGGGCCATGTTTTCAAAAGTAAGGTCGTTTCGCTGAAAGGGCCCAAAAGCTAAAATTTGTTTTTGAAATAGTAAAAGTCATCATGTGGGCGGGAAAGATTTACTGAAAAAAAAAGAAAAAATTGTGCCAGATTCACCCAAAATTTAGCTCAGTCACGATAAAATCAGGGCTGTTTGGTCTTTGGGGAAATTTAAAATTATTTACTAGTATTTGGGTTTTTAAAAAAAAAGTTAAAAAATTTTCGGCCGTTTTTGCGATTTTGGGGCCTTTTAAAAAGAGTCGGTGGAGCTTAAAAAAAATGTGGTCTTACACAGCCCCACATATTTATCAGAATTTATGCTAAAAAGTTGCATCAATTCTGCCACAAATTTACTTGATGGCTTTCAGGTGCATGGATGCTTAAAAATGCACCAAATGTATTAAGCCTATGACACACTTTTCAGTAAAACCGGTGAATCTAACACTGACTTAATACATTTCTCCCTGTTTAACTGTATATTCCACCTTTTATTATTTGGCTTAATTGGTGTCAATAATTAAGTCAAAATTTTGGCCCAATTTTTGGAGCACATTCTTGCACATTAAACCACATGAATTCAGCGAAGCCACATCCTTTTTGTGGGGCTCAACTCAAAAGTGTCTAAAATACATAATAAATGTGGTGTAAAGGATGTGCAGCAATATTCTGGCCAAAAAATAACGTGTTCCTTTTTTTTTTCAAAAGTTTAGATTGTTTATAGCCTAATGTCTGAATCAGCCTTTTGTATTTTTAAAAGGTGAATTAGTAATTTATACGTTTTTAAAAAAAAAAACCAAAAAAAAAACAGGCAAAGAAAAAGAACATGTAATATTTAATAGTGTTTCTCAAAAAGGGTTTTTTTGGACAAAAAATTGGTTTGATGAACTTAGTTCTATCCATCCCAACACCACCCTTTCCACCATCCCTAACACTCACCTTTCCCTACCCAACACTAACCCATATCCCCAAATCCCTTACCCTTCCCCCACCCACCTATCCCTAAAGTCACCTTTCCCTTTCCCAAACCCCAACCCCAAAAAATTTCCCCAACGCTAATACCCTTTTATAACCTCACACACTTCCCTAAACTCCCTTTCCCCTTCCTTTTCACTCACACACATCCCTCGTCACTTAACTTTTCCCTAACCACCCACAACCCCCAACCCCCATCCCCTTTTACCTAACCTCACAACTTTCCCTAAAAACCCCACCTCCAATCCCAACGTCCCTTCCCTTCCCTAAGTACCTTACCAAATATCCCCCAACCTCAACCCCTACCCTAACCTCCCTTTTTTATCCCAACACTCCTTTCCATATCCCACTACCTTACCAAATTTCCCCTAAACTCCCACTTCCCAACGTAAACCCTTCCAAATCCCCAAAACTCACACACTTCCCTAAAATTACCTTTTCAACCCATTAAATAAACCTTCCCTAAAAACTACCTTAAAAAACCCCAAAGTCACCTTCCACTAACCCTTTAAGACCCTTACCCCATCCCTAAACTCACCCTTTCCTAAACTCCCTTCCATACCCTAAATCACCTTACCCTTCCTAACACTCCCCCCTCCCTAAAAGCTCCCACCATACCCTCCTCACACACAAACCAAACACTACCTTACCCTTTCCCTAACCTCCCTTACCCTTTTAACCAAACACCACACACTATCCTAACCCCACCTTTCCCCTATCCCTAAACCACACAAAAATCCCCAACACTCACCTTACCATATCCCTAACCTCACACCTATCCCAACACCCCCCACCTTACCATTCCCCAACATTCACAAATCCCCAACACTCACCTTTCCCTTATCCCCAACCCTCAACCCCATCCCCAACATACCCTTACCCCTCCCCCAAAACTCACAACTATCCCTAACGTCACCTTACCCCTTCCCTAAACTCACCCTATCCCCCAAAATCACCTTACCACTATCCCAAACACATCCCTAACCTCACACACATCCCAAAGTCACTTACCACTACCCAAAAACATCCCTAACACTACACACTATCCCTAAAAACTCCCTTAAACCCCTATCCCTAACACTCCACACCCTATCCCAACAATCACCTTTCCCCTATCCCCAAAACTCCACACTATCCCAAAACCACCTTACCATTTTTCCCCAAAAAACTCACCACATCCCAACATACCTTATCATATCCCTAAAAAACTCCACCTTCCCTAACACTCCCTTTTCACTATCCCCAACACTCAACACTACCAAAAGCTACCTTTCCCCTATCCCTAAAACCACAATATCCCTAACCCCCCTTTCCCCTTCCCTAACACACTACCCCAACACCACACACTATCCCTAACGTAAAAAAACCATTCCTAACAACTATCCTAACACTCCACACATCCCAAAAACTCCCTTTCCATTCCCTAAATCACAAACCTATCCCTAACACTCACCTTACCACTATCCCTAACACACTATCCCTAACACTCACACACTATCCCTAACACTCACCTTACCACTATCCCTAACACACTATCCCTAACACTCACACACTATCCCTAACACTCACCTTACCACTATCCCTAACACTCACACACTATCCCTAACACTCACCTTACCACTATCCCTAACACTCACACACTATCCCTAACACTCACCTTACCACTATCCCTAATATTAACCTTAATGCTATCCATAACACTATCCCTAACACCAACCCTATCTCTATGGTCGATTTCGAATTAGGCTTTTTTCCGGCCTTCAGGGTTTACTGTCCATTTGTCTATGCCCCCATTTCCTCCCTGCTCCCGGCGTGGTTCTTGTTGACATCAGTAAGTGACACCCCACTTACGGTATGTTCACACGGCAATTTGGGGTGCATATGGTGCGTACCGCAATACATGGGTGTTTCGGAAGCACACACTGATCAGCGCATACTTCCAAAGCACGGGGGGCCCCATTCACTTGCATTGTCAGCGGTACGAACAATTGACATGTCACTTCTCTCCCTGGGTGTATGATACGATCGTATTGTACGCCCGGGGAAACAAGGCGTAATTCATAGCTCTCTATGAGAGCTATGAATTACCGCAATTGCAGCACGCATTTCGTTGTATATAAAGCGCAATACATTGCGAAATGCGCACGCAAATACGCTACAAAATAAGCCGTGTGAACATACCTTTAAAATGACATGGTTACGTCAGACTGGAGTCGAGGCCACACTAGTAGCTGGGAAGGACTATAGGCATCAGGAATGGTAATTTAATCCTTGAACACCAGAACATAGCCCTTATTTTAAACTAAGCTTAGTGTTAGGGTGCTTTCACATGGAGCGTTTTTGACGCATTTTTGCAGAAATACAGAGCAATTAATTCTATGCATTTCTGCAAAAAAAAAAAACTGCACCAAAAAAGCATCAAGAACGCTCCATGTGAAAACACCCCTACAGTTAGTCAATTTTTTGCAATTTTTTTTTTACTAAAATTCTATTCAGATCGACCCAAATCCAAGTGTTTCAATTTGGGCTGACCTGAATCCATTTTTAGAATTTGCCATTGATCCGAATTTATCCTTTAGTCTTTTACATCAGTTTGTTACGCTTTTTGTTTATGGAAAAGGGGGAAGGCAGAAGATGCCACTAACTGGAGGATCGTCCTTGGGAAGCATAACCTCAACCGTTCAGAACCTACGGAAAAAATTTATGCTGTGAAGCGCATCTACAGACATGAACGCTTCCGCTACCCGCATCTGAATGAGCTGGACTATGATATCGCATTAGTCAAGCCGGTCGGCGACATAGTGACTACCCACTTTATACAGTACGCCTGCCTGCCTAAGAGGGAAATGACCCTGCGCCCAGGTCATTTTTGCTGGGTAACCGGATGGGGAGATACCAGAGGTAACATGCTTTTCTATTAAACCGGTTTATCCTAGAGAAATACACGTCAGGAAGCAGATATTTGGGTACAATTTTATGTAAACTAAATTGGTATAATCCAGCAAAATGAGCAAATGTGATATTTAAGGGGGACCTGATGCCTCTCTTGATTTGTCAGTTTTAGTAAATCCGTGAATTCCCTATGAAATAACAATTCTGAAGCATCTTCTCTGTGTTGTGTTGTTCCTCTGTTACTTCTTCTAGAAATTTATTACTGAATTTGTCAGATGGGTGTTACCAATCGGGAGGCTGTCCCTGCAAACTGTGACATTGTCCTATCAGTGTTTGTAGGGACATGCCCCTTTTAAGACTGGAATGTGTATATATATATATATATATATATGAGAATATTGCATATATATATATATATATATATATAGATATATATATATATATAATATATATATGAAGAATATTGCATATATATATATATAATATATATATATATATATATTATATATATATTAGTATATTATATATTAGTATATTTATCTTAGATAACCTATACTTTTTTTTCTATAAGGTGGAAAAGAGAACCTTACATTGTCAGAAGTTCTGAACCAAGCCAAGCTGCCAATCATTGACACCAGGACGTGCAAACAGAAAAAATTCTGGGGTGAAAGAGTTCGGGAGTCAATGATCTGCGCCGGCTTTCGTGACCTTGGAGGGCCCCCTGCTGCCTGCCAGGTAATAAGCTAATGCATAATCATTTTGCGGATAAGTGATCAGAGCTTTAAGACTCCACAAGTTCAATGCACCAAAAATGCACTTTTTATTTAACCCAAATGTCCCCTAACCATTAAACATTTGCATTGTAAAAGCGCGTGCATCTTTACTGCATAAGCCGTTAATGCATTTTCTGCATGAGTCTCAGATGTGGGTGAGCAATAAGGATGCAACATGTGATATGCTAAAAATATGTCTATTGGATATTCAGAAAGGATTTGACAAGGCGGCAGAAGCCCTTCAATGCCCCTTTGTTGGTAACATGCATAAGCCTCCATTACTTAAAGGTTGTGTTGTCTACAGGGTGACTCTGGAGGACCTCTTGTTTGTCAGAATGGAAGAGAAAGATGGGAAGTCCACGGTATTGTCAGTTTTGGACCCATTGGTTGCACAGTAGAGAATAAACCGAGTGTCTTCACTAGGACTTCGACATATATTCCTTGGATTGAGACCACAAGGATCCGTGATTTCTTTCTTCACTAACGGAAGGAGCAGAAGTCAGGTGTCTGCTCAAACCTTGGATTGTAAAAGGGATTTATGCTTATTTTTCATAGCAGGGACTCAGTCTCACCACCTGAAACCCCTTGTGTTAGCATTGGCATTGTATGCCATACAGAAGATACTTGCAGTAAAAAGTAGATGGTCAGTTCAGATATGTCCTGTCTCCTAGAGGGGTCAGGGACCTTCAGTGGCTACCTGAACCCCAACCTGGTTATTAATGGTAAAAGTTAACTTTTACCATTAAAGTGACTGTAAATACCTTAGTTCATGAGGTCCGGTCAGAGAAGTGATGTCCACCTCTCCACCACGGCTAAAATAAAGAGCAAGAACAATTGCAGAATTTAGATAATGTTGCTGGTGTTGTAGTACTGCCTATTCCCCAAGTATTACTATAGTGTTTAGAAAGCACTGCCATTTAATGTTGTAAATGTGATGATCAGGAGCAACTTTAGTTTAGCGTTAACATGAATTTGTGTTTTTAATATGTCTGCTGAGGTGCAAAGATGATACCACATCTACAGTCTATAAAATATTACTTAACAGTAACATTTTAAGGACGGGAAGACATGATTGAGCTCTTAGATTTTTCAAGGAAAAGGAGGTTTATAATCTCTGTATTTACTTAGAGTGATGTTGACAAATTATTTTAGAAAATTTATAATTTTTAAAGGTAAAATAAGTTACGTAAAGTCAACATATTTTAACTCCATAATTGTTACTAGATTATTATTGATCAATAACCTTTTCTTATGATTAATAATGCATCCAATGCTCTCGGTCAAGAAAACTAGAGCGTGTCCTTCTCAATAGAGTGATAATTAATTGACAATTAATTTTAGAAAATTTCCAATTTATAAAATAATTTTCTAAAGGTAAAATAAGTTACATAAAGGCAACATATCTTGACTCTACAACTGTTGCTACATTATTATTACTATGATTGCCTTTTCTTCCTGTTCTTTAATGCTGAAAAATTATTTTACAAAAAATTCAAATTTACAAACTAATTTTCCAAATATAAAACAATGTAGATAAACATATTTTAACTCCATAATTGTTACTATATTATTATTTCTGTGATTGCCTTTTCTTATGATTATTTGTACATACATCCATTCCTCTCCGTCAAGAAAACAAGACCATGTCCTTCTCACTAGAGTGATATTGAAAATTAATTTTAGAAAATTAACAATTTAGAAAATAATTTTTCAAATATGAAACAATTTATACGGATAAAGACAACTTATGTTGAATCTATAATTGTTGCTACATTATTATTTTTGTGATCTCCTATTATTAATAGTAGTAAATACATTCAAAGCTCTCCATCAAGAAGTAGACCACATTCTTCTCAATAGAGCGGCTGGTTCATGATGTATGAAAAAAAAACATCACGAGTGTGAATCTTTGGGACTTTTATTTGGCAAGGCTTGCACAATATAATTTTTTTTATCCCATTTATTCTGGTTACGTTGCTTGACAAGAACTAACTTAGAAAAAGAAGACTTGATGGTCCCTCACCATCTTTTCTAAAATATTTAAACAAAAAGTTTATAAAAGTAGAAAAGTTCTTCATTAAAATAGTTGCCATCAAATGGCTTAATTCTAAGTCATGTACGGACCTCTAAGTTGTGTTGGTGTAATGACTCACCGGAGACAGGTGGTGGATCCATTGAACCACTCGTGAATTTTTTTCAATAAACCATGGCTGGAGTGGAGTTTTAGGAGCCCTCTGTTCATCCTCCTTTAACCCCCCGTACCGGTATCTGGTCTTCACTGCAGGGAACTCCCAGTCAGATGACCATGCCTGATACAAGAGAAGAAGATGAGAGGCGTAGTCAAACAGTCTATAGGTTGAGCCAAGTGGAGTTTTTTAATGGTCGAGGACAAGCCAAAGATCAGGGCAGGAAGCTGACAGGTGGCAATGTTGGAAAACAAAATTTAAAACCAAGAACAATATACCAGAAATCACTCAGAAACAAGGAAGAATTGAATTCCCACTAAGTTGGCCAAGAAAGGGAGCAGATAGGTGGAACACATTCACCATTTAAATCAAAGTTGACCAACACATGCCCCACAATAAAGCAGAGTAGAAGAGGAGGAGGAACAGACTGGCCAATGGGGAGGGCACCACGACACGGGAGAGCAGCTAATAGGCACGGGACGGCATTGACGGCTGTGGGTGCAGAGGTTGCCACCCAGCTAGTGAAGGCTGGCTACCTTTTTACAGCTAGTTTTGATGGTGCTGGAAGAAGCTAACAGCAATGCCTAAAACAAGGTTTTCCATGGCATATAATGGACCTGCACAACATACGGCCAGTGGGTGGGTGGTCAAGGGGAATTCCCATGCTGTTTGGGGGCATTCCCGACTAATCCAGGGACATTCCCTAGGTGGTTTTAGTCCCCACCTCTTGCCAATTTGTACAGGTCTGGTGTTGAATGTCCCTTCAATGGATCAATGTCCCATAAAAGGGCATCTGAAAGGAGATTGCTGGAACTAGTCCACCCCTTAAAATTCATATTATAAGGATAAACAACAAAAATTTTCATTGCTGGTCACAGTACAACCATCACCCGTTAATCTCATACATTTCTCCATGTTTCTTAGACTTTTCAATGTGGTGGAAATGCCCTCGTATATATAGTAAGCACAGTCCTTGTAGAGAACATATTCATTACATCCACGCCCATACCAGTCCTACGCATCACTTCTTCATGTATGTATGTGTGCTTTCTTTTCATTTATGCTTTATTAAGTTTGCTGTTTATTCATGCTAGTATATTTTTCGATATTATTCTTAACTGAAAAAAATATTTATATAATGAAAAAAAACCAACCTTCTGAGCTAATATAGAAGGTAGAGGAGCTTCTATTGTTGATATTTACTCGCTATTGGAATGTGGTAATTTAGCATCAGGCTCAATAAAACCATGTAATGTAAGCATATAAGGAATTGTCTGAGTCTTTGTTTTCTTAATTTAAGTAACGTGATCATCAACAGACACCATAATCACAGCCACTGGGGTGGGGATTGCAAAAAAATATATAAATGTATCACTTGCAATTGCCTCTTAGCATTTGATGCCAATGTCAGACTGGAGTGCCTTAGACTTCCTAAGGAGTAGATTCTTGGGGCCCACCTATGAAGTAGATTCTTTGGGCCCACCAGTGTAGATTGTTTTTGGTCCATCAGTAGAGTTGGAGTAACAACACTAGTTGACATGGACGGCAACAAAAACTTCATGCAAGTAATACAAAATGTGCATCAAAAAATAAAAGTAGGAACTTACAAGATGGATGAACGACAGCAAGACCGATGACAACCAGGGAGGGAATGGAGATGGCATCATGAATAACTTGAATCCTGTAGGAAGACACCAACAATTTTGGACCCTAAAAACAAGCTTTCCCTAACATGTCCCCACTACTGGCCCTAACACCAGACTCCAGTGGTCCTATTATATCCCTGAAGACATCCCTAATAATGTCCCTCAGCTATACTGACCCTAGCCAAATAGCACTGATCCAGCAAGGTAAACTCAGGAATAGAAAACAGTACAAGACTGATATAGGGCATGAAAATAAGCTACAGATCACTGAAGACAAAACAGAGCTCTAAAAATGGAAATAGATAACTACCAAAACAAGACTGAATGCAAGAAACAGACTGCAATAAGCTCACAAAGGCACACAATTTCAGCTAACAGTACACACAGGGCCAGCCACTGTGACGGCTGGGTAGTTGATCCGCCGGACCACCGCACGCGATGGTAGTTAAGCCACGCCAGTGAACGGAATCTAACTAGCCCCCGGTTTTCACGAGAGCTCGCTGCAAAGCGGGATGGACTTGCTGCGGCGTGAGGCTACCAGGTCGTCCCCCCTGACGTGACTTGCTTGCGGTGGCGGCCGAGGTGCAGCGAGGTACAGAATCGTAGTCTGGGAATCGTAGTCGTGGGCAGGCAGAAGGTCAGGGCAGGCGGCAATGGTTCGTGGTTGTGGACAGGCAGGAAGGTCAGGGCAGGCGGCAAAGGTTCGGAGTCGGGTAAACGTAGCAAGAGGTCTGGTACACGGTAGGGCGAGAACACACTAGGAAACGCTTTAGCTAAGGCACGAGGCAACATAGATCCAGCAGGGAAGTGACATGGGTGCAAAACTTATATAGGGACAGCGCCCGGCAATTACCCAATTACCAGCGCACTGTCCCTTTAAATGTACGTGAACGCGCGCTAGGGGGCGCGCATGCGCATTCCGGCCGGCAAGGGACGAGGACCGGATGGGAGCGAGGCCAGGTGAGTGGATGGGACGGGTGGCGCCACGACCGGCAGTGCGGTCCGCGGGGCCCCCCGTCCCCGCCGGGGACCCGCCGCTGGGAACGCGGGTGCGACCACGGTCCGTACCACGGACCGTGGCGCAACCCGTTACAGCCAAGTGAGTCTCAGCTTTATAAAGGGATAACAATCAACCATTCCCAAATAATCAAGCTCACCTGTGCAGCATAGTTGCTGAAACTCTTGAGTGTTGTTTCAAGCAGTTGCGTAGTAAGCAAGAAAAGACAAAATGGCAGGAGGATTCTGGCTACTCATAACACCCACTAGTAGAGCTGATTCTTAGGACACACTAGTGGATTTTATTCCCGCTTTCTTTCACGTTCTCTGAATTTCTCTCTATAAAGCAGCCCCAAACCCACCAGGTACCGATCATTCCTAGGGGCCTGCTTGGGGGTGTTTCCCTTGCTCCCCTGTGGGCCAGTCTGTGCCTATTTATGGTGATCCACTGAATTTACCATGCACTATAAAACATATGGTATCTTTATTCAGTGGGTCAGTGCCATTGCAGCAATACCAAATATAAATGGGATATTTTGTAAAATTCATACAGAATTTAAGTTGAGGGATTTCCAAAAAGGACAATTTTTTTTCATTACACAAATTAAAGAAACATCACCGGACAAAAGGCAAAAAGATCTAGAACCATAGAGGTAGTTGTGTCAGTAATAATGAAGCTTTGACGAAGTTCTCTATGTTCTTTTAGTAAACTATGACATTATTTGAAGCAAGCTGTATTTTATTACTGCATCTCCAAGTGTGATAATACGGCCCCTAGACCAAAAATTTTGGGTACCCATTTGATGCACGTTTAGCAAAACCGAAGCAGTCAAATACTATAGATATATGTGCCGACAGGAGCAAAAAAAAAAAAAAACAACTCTACTTTCACGATTGAACAGCACCATCCAGTGTCCAAATGATGAGTTTCTTTCTACAATGCCCGGGCTACACCCATTTCCTGCACGTACACAGTAGTAACATTTATATGAGGTCAATGTGGAATTCAGCATTTGTATAGAGGCTTTATGTTACCTTGTTAGAAGTTTCCAAGGAGACCTCCGATTTTTTGGGAAGAAGTGGACCACAGACAAGTGTAATAGTGATAGAACATATTGTAGATTAGACCTCTTACTCTACATACATCTACTGTAAATTTTGCTATATGGAAAAACTAGTCACAGTTTGTCGCGAGGTCGTTAAAAGAAACCTAAAAATTTGACTCAAGAAATCCATACGTAGGTGCTGCACCTTGGGCTCCTTAGATATAACAGAGTCATTTAATGTGACGCCGGATCCTCTCTTTTAACCTTCTCAGGTTCCCAAGTGGAGCCGATGAAGAATGAAGTGTAAGTGATGCGGACAATGTATAACGAAGTCTAGGAACACCATTACCTTGGATGGCTTTTATCTCTAAATTGGGACTTGATTCAGGAATGCCCCTCCATAGGTTATTCACGGACCCTTGTTAATCATCTATGTGAACATTATGTGAAACTCCAACCAAGTATTGACTTGTAATTTGTTTAGAATTTGAGAAAGTAACTCAAGCGAGGCAAGAGGTGGATCCACTGGGTCGACCACGACAATTGACAAACAATTATGACAGTGAGCAGAATCTAAAGAGCGCCTTGGTCTTCATCCTCAATCCTCACAAAGGGACTTGGTCTTCGGTACAAGAAACTCCCAGGTCGCTACCCTCGACGTGGCGACAGCAGAGATGCCTACGAGGTACTGAGGGACAGGCAAGGATGTAGTCAAGGTACAGCCAAGTGGTCAGGGCAGATAGCATTCAAGTGAAGTCAAAAAGCCAAGCAGACGGTCAGGGCATGTGGCAGGCAGCAGAGGTCAGGAAACAAAGCCATGGGTTAAACCAGATAACAACAGGAAACGGCAACAATGGTTAGAAAAACTTGGAAAAAGGCACCAACAAGTGGCAGAGGAGGAAGGGAGGGACTCTAAAATGGAGTCAGGCAGCTGCCCATTGGATACTCGAAAGCTGAATGCCGGGAAGCGGAAGAGGAGGAGAGCCGGACAGAAGCAGGGAAAGCTAAGAGAGCAATGGACCGCAAAGGGTGGAAACGAGGGTCACAAGTGCATCCGTGGTCTCTGCCCCCTCCCCGTTGTGACAGAAAGGATTTCTAACTTGTCTCTAATGAAACTTGTATGGCGATGGTAAAGAACATGGTTGCCGTTACTGGTAAGGCCTGGTTCACATATGCGTCAAGCGGTTCCATATGAAACCTCCATGGCAGGTTCTGCCTTGAATTACGGAAAAGATAATGCAGCTATTTTTCCATCTAACCAATGGACACAACAGCAGTAACCCAACAGACTCATTGTAAACAATAGGGTCTGTTAGGTGTCGTGGGTGTTGGTTGTGAAGCGAATCCCTTGGTGCCCGCTATCCCAAATCTATAATGCAAATGTGAACCTAGCCAATAAGAAACTATTCCATAACTGTAACTTTGGAACCAATGACCAGTTTTCCATAGAGTTATGGTTTCATCATACAATGGTTATCCTAGAACCAACTAATATTGTATGTTGAGAACCCACGTACAGGTTTAGTGGAGGTCAAATGTTTGCAGGGAGTCTGGTCATAGCCCCATAGGTGAGCCACTGCCTGTGTAAACAATGAATGGGACACACCACTAAGACAAAATATGGACACCATTGATGAATCAACGGCCTGTCCAAAGAATTGACCATCCATGTTTAAGTTCCAGATCATCCCTTTAAGAATTTTTTTTTTATTTTGTAAAACGGAAACTTGTTTGAGCTACAAAAACTTGTGATGAGTAAATTATAAAACACACAACAGTACATAACAGCGAATTACCCTACAAACCCATGAAAGAAGACACAAGACACCAAATATAAGAACTTTGCTTAGTTTTTTAAATAATATTGTGGTCTTATTTCTCTTGTAAAATCCAATACTACAAATCTAAAACAGGTTTTTTAGCTGTTGTAACACTAAGTCTAAAATAAGAAGACAGGAAAAGTAAGAAGACATCGGGAACAACATCCTTGAATAAAACAAAACAAAAAAAAACATGGTTGATGATAATGACAGAGGGATACTTTGTTTTAAGGTTCTATAAAAATGCAAATAGGGTGCTGGCTTGGTACAGAAATAGGAGAAATTTATGATGAGAATTTTGCCCAAATATAACCTCTTCAACCATGGGAAAATAAACTTAAAATCTGTCCTCAAACCACAAAACTTCAAACATGTGTCAACACCTTCTTAACAATAAAATTCTTCAGCTCTAGGTCTCCAATCTTCGTCTACTGGCCTCCAACCATCTTTGTGTGCAAGGCTGATCTGCGGACTCTTCTATTTTGTGTCGAGCTTGGCCATTTCCTGCACGTAGATCCCAATGCTTTCGCTGTCGAACAGTAGAAAGTAAATATTCTTCACAGTGGATGAGCTGGAGGAACCAAAATGGTTGGAGATGGCTCGCAGAATGACCTGCGCCGCCGTCTGCTTGGGAAAACCGTTTCTGCATGGTTTGAGATAGGAAATAGTTTTAGTCATGTATCAGACAACATGTAAGGATAACTGAAAGATTTTTAGGGTTATTTAAGAAGTCGTCGCTACCTCATTTTATATTTTTAAATAAAAAACAGTCAATGGCTAACACAATACATTAATTTATAATCTAGAGTAAATAGAACCTAACATCCAAAAAAAAAAAAAATGTAAAAAAAAAAAAATCACATATTGATAATCAATATCCAACAACTATATGTTTTTTCATTTGGGTTTATAATTATATATATATATATATATATATATATATATATAAAAAAATTTTTAAAGTACATTACGCTCTCTAACTTCCCTTCTGTGAGCTCTGATAGCACAGCATTTAGAGGGTTGCTTGAAGAGCCTTCTTTCAGGCCAGCTATGGCCATAAAAGTGTAGGTATTATCAGCAGCATCTGACAAGTGAGAGGATTACTTGATGGTCCTTCTTTCAGGCCCGCTATAGTCTAAAAAGTATAAGTATTATCAGCAGCATCTGATAACTGTGAAGAAACACCATCCCCAGTGCAGAAAAAGATAACCCGATTCTCCTTTCATGTATTGCTGGTGGTCTAGCATAATCTTATCTATCCCTAAAGAGATAACAACAGAGTAATCATTATGCCATTATCTACTATTTGTAATGAGACTACATAGATATAAACTGCAAGTAAAGTGAGATTATGCCCAGCCATACAAAAGTTCTCTCTCACAGCTGGAGAAGGACAGTATTTTAAATGTCATTTTAAAATTGTCAAGATAAAAAAAAAAAAAAGGGCCAAAAATTCTAATACATTTTTTTCCCCCCAAGAATATTGGTTTTAATAAAAATAATTATCTATCATAGAAATTTATCTTTAAAGAATAATGATTAAGCCTGTTTTGCATGGACCACTTTCAATGATCCACTGGTTTTATCACTCTCTGACTTCAGCCCATTGAAACTTTATTTAACAGAACCTATCATCAATGTTTTTTTTTTTTTTTTATTAAAATCAGATGATACACATTCTTATTTTCTGATTGTATATTTTTTTTATTCTGCTTCCTATGTATACTTATGGGACAACCATCTTTCTTGAGCTGCTGTTAACAGCATTTAGAGATGTGCTTTACTGCAGCTAAATGGACATTGCAGCCTGTGTACAGGAGCTGACCCATTGACTTCTATGAGAGAGTTTTCTGGGCACGCTCTGTGACTTGAGTAGAAGTTAGTAGCAGGGAGGGGGAGCTGTGACTATCTCCTATTGTGAATGGTGGATCCTGTTTTATCTTTCAGTGTAACCCTGCCTATGCCGATAATGAGGAGACTACTGAAAAGTTTTGTCTACAGAACAGGAAGTATCAGGATAGTCTTAGAGTTTGTGACCAGAGTGAAAACTGATAAGTAAAATTAGAAATAATATAACCAAAAATAATTTCTCTAAGAAACAAATTATTCAGTACAACTAACTTCAAGCGTACATCACAGGCTTCCATTGGAGATACCGTTCTAGAAATATTCCTGATGTATACCAAAAAAGTGAACAAAGCGGTACTAAGTGCAAACTGTGTATACCTGCCACTTGGGAAAGAAGGGAACGCCACAGACTTCAGCTTCTTGTCTTCGGCAACCGATAAACAGTTCTTGATGGTCTTTTCCAGCTGCTCTTCACACTTATCCGACCCCCACTGTGGGATGTGGCAATGGATGACAAACTTGGCTGCTAACCCATTGGCTTGACTGAGGGCAGCTAACACAGAAAAGGGTGAAACACAATATTAAAGAAATAAAAAAAAAAAAAATTTTCACTTTTGCACTAAATATTAACTAAAAACAGACAATAACAGTAAAATAATTAATAAGATTCCAGTGTACTTTACAATCTGTACAAATTCCAAAGCTACACAATGTTCTTGTTCTTTAGTGTAGCATTCATGGCTTGTTAGGGTACCTTCACACGGCCGAAATTACGGTAATCCATCGTTCTAATAGTATGAGCGTCACTAATAGGTTGTAAGCCAGCATGGTGCACCACATGTATCTGTATTTATGGCACCCTTCTATATCGCCTTATTTATATGCATAGAGAACGATGGATTACGCCTCCTCTCCTCGGGCGTACAATACGATCTTATTGTACACGTCATTTAAGTAATGCTTGTCTATGGGGCCGGTGGGCTGCCGGCCCCCCCGCGTCACGGGAGTACGCGCCGTTCAGCGAGACTCCCAAACACCGTACGCCCTGCAATTACGCCGTGTGAACATACCCTAAGTCTCCACTCATGGTTATGGTGCATCTCCATAAAGACATAGCTCAATCCTTTTGAGCCCCTTTAAATAGACAGAATCATGTTTATGATGTTTGTGCAGACATCTTAAGACAAGGAACAAAATGGTCAGAAGGGGCAGGACATGGGGGCAGGGGGTTGGTAACCCCTTGTGTCACCAATGTGTTAATATTGTTGGGACCACGTGGATCAGATAATCAGCTGCAACAACAGCGCACGAATATGTAAAACAGAGACCAAAACCTTGTCACTTTCTGCATCAATGTACAGACACAAAATCAGGCCACCACTGTTTACGGATATAAGAAATGGATATCACTTTACCTCCAGTCAACTCCAAGGGTCCATGGGATTTACGAAGCTCTTTCACAGCTTCCAGAAACTCTTTTCCTCCAGCTTTTTCCAAAGCATTTCCTATACACAAGAACAACCATGACCATCAGGATGATAGAAACAGGCCATTTGTGGGCTTTAGGACCACACACAATCATATATGTATGTATCAATGTATACAACGACAACCTTTTCTTTCAGAAATGAAAGGGAAAATGACCAATCTGTATCCCTCAGCAAGCAATGGGTGAGGAGTCTTATCTTTCAGGCTATATCCAGAACTTGGCCGCCATATTGACAGCTATCGTATTAGATCAAGGGCAAGTTTTTCCAATTGGAATATGGTCATGTAGCCTATTAAAGAAGACCAGAATTGAGAGGATTCTCATGTCCGGGGAAAGCTTCTGCCTTATGCCGTAGACTTCAAATTAGTTTTTTCTGTAAATTGTTAGTGTAGGGACTCGCAAGACAGGAGGACCGTTGACGCCAGTTGCGAGCTAGCGTACCGGGGCCCCTGAACCAACTAATACCCATATTTAACATTTTTCCAGTATGTCATACTTTTTTTTATCTGCCCAAGAATGCTGGGGAGCGGAGGGTGCCTGTGTTTTGTGCTGGGCAGCCCCCCTAATCTAATAGTATGGGCGTCACTAATAGGTTGTAAGCCAGCATGGTGCACCACACGTATCTGTATTTATGGCACCCTTCTATATCGCCTTATTTATATGCAATTGTAGTACCACCAATCACCCCCGTCATGCATAGAGGGTGTGTGAGTGGTTGTTTTATTGGTATTTTTGCATTTGTGCAATCTCGCCATGCATTATACTGTGGCTTTTCTGCATGATGGTGTGAACAGGTATTGAGGTATAATTATCTAATTGTTCCCCTAGTGGTGGGGTGTGCGAGCTGCTGCTCAGCAATAGGCTGCACCTGTTATATCTTTCCCAGGTAGCATATGGGCCAGAGCTGCCTGCTACTGGGTTCAGTCTAGACCAGCCATTCGGCTGTCAATATGGTCCAAAAAATTCTAATGTTTTTACGTGGGATGTAACAGTGCGACATTGCTGGTCTTTTTCTCTACTTATATCTGAGAGCCACGGCAGCTAAGTTAACTAACTGATACTTGTCCGGCTTTCAGGCCACCAGCTAACAGGGTGCAGATACATCCGAATGCATATGCTCCCTGCAGCAACTATCAGATGAATAACTGTCTAATGCAGGCATCCTCAAACTGTGGCCCTCCAGCTGTTGGGAAACTACAACTCCCATCATTTCCCCCGTTATAGATTATATAAATGCATGATGGGAGTTGTAGTTTCCCAACAGCTGGAGGGCCGCAGTTTGAAGACTCCTGGTCTAATGCAACATTTTCTTGACTCTAGTTCTTCGCTACGTCTTACAGAGTCCAGTCTGAAGCACAAAATGACCTTCTATGATGTCCACATACCCTATTGCTCCAGACACAGATGGTGTCTTCCCAGCATTCCCTCTAGCCCCCCAGTACTATAGTTTAGGATTGATATACTTCATTAGTACACTAGAGTAAGCAACATAGGTTTTTACGTTCCCCTCATGTTGGTATGGACTCTCTACATTCAAAGAGTCAAGACCACACTGACAATTTACCTCGATTCTCTAAAAACGTATCTATGTATACACATGCCGAGGGTAAATTATTTATGGAAGGCGAGATGGAACAAAATTGGGAGTTTTGCAGTTACTACGTTATTTCTTTTTGACAATCATTACAAACTAAAATTTCCATAACGATTGGTGTACCGTCTTGCGAAAATGATCGGCAGAGTTGAGCCTGAATTGTTTAGAAAAGCTCACTTCCTTAAAAAAGTAAGGGCCACATGTATGAATACTGCCTTGGTCTAAGACTTTCTTTGTTGCCTATAGCAACCAATCAGAGCGCCCTTTTCATTTTTTCAGAGCACTATATGAAATGAAATGGGCACTCCGATTGCCTTCTATGGGCAACAAAGAAGGTCTTCGACCAAGACAGTTTTCATACATGTGGCCCTAAGTTTTGACTCAAAAGTGTGCAGTGCTGAGCACATGAATTCTTATCAGATATTGTTGATTGTTGTTGACCGATTCCTTGGTCATATTCTCTCTAACTAGATTTGGGTTTTTTTTTCCCCCGTTTCTTCTGGATCAAGGACGTAGCAAAGACTTAACAAGATGGAGATCATTAAAAGAGGTATTAAAAGCTTTAAAACCTACCAATATATTCCTTCAGGTCAATTTCAGCTGTTGTTGGATGGATAATGCCTTCAACTTTCATCGAGCCTATGTGTCCGAGATCACTCTGATTCAAGGAAAACTAGATACAAAAATATTTTTTTAATTTTAGTAAAATTCCCTTTGAAAAGCACGGTGCTGCGCCTATTGTTTTATGTAACATTGTTGTGCTTAAAAAAAATCATGTGGCTGACCAAATCAAAACTGAAATGAAGGAAAAAGGTGTTCCTGATCGCAACAAATCCAACTTCAGCTCCTATTTTTTTTTAAAGGTCACTAGAAATGAGAGCAACGTGCTACCAGCAAGTCCTTCACTTCTCCATTGCACTAAGCTCTAATAAATTTCCTCAATGTGCTTAATATTAAGGTTAAATGGGTTGTCTTACTACAAGGATTGCTGCTTTTTATGTTAAAGAGTTTGCAAAAACAAGTCACTTTGCAATATGTGTCCATTACCAGTGTCCTACCTATTCCTAGATATCCCCTCTTGTATGGGCTGCATCAGCTCCTCAGGTCGCTACAGACCTGTTCTCTCTCTCATGATAGGCTGCCAGCACTGGTTGCTATAGCTACAGACCTGTTCCATCTCATGAACAGGTCTGTAGGTCTGGTTGCTACAGCTACAGACCTGGCTTCTACGGCAGCCTAGTGGAAACCAGTAAACACGCCCCTGAATTCAAAGTGACACCGAGAAAACAAGACTGAGGCAAGATGAATCAATGTAGTGAGACAACCCCTTTAAAGGAGTATTCCGGGAGTTAAGAATGTTGGTCTGTCAGGGCATAAGACGACTTGTATTTACCTCCCGGATGTTCCCATTCAGTCCTCGTGTCCGGTCCATTCAGCCATCAAGTAAGCAGTTACTGTTCATGTGATAGCCAATCACAGACCACGTTGGCACTTGCATGTGCCCACTCTGACCTGTGATTGGCAGTACCTGTCAGGTGAACGATGTCCGTTCAGTGCTTCAGCAGAGCCAGGACGGAGCGGTAGGTATGAGTCTTATCTTCTACTCTTAATCATGCCCGGACAGACCAACGAGCACTCCCGGAACACCCCTATAGGTTACAAACTCACCTTCTGCCCAAGCAAAAGACTCTTTGAAGACAGGATGGTGAACCCATCTCCTGGCCCATCATCCGATGTGGAACTGGACGCACCTTCCTTCCCATCTGCTTGTTTCTCCTGTTAAGACATAGAAAACATCTAATTTAATCAACTCCACCGTACAAGCTCCTGCACTTACAACAAACAGTGGGGATATCATTCCCATATCACAAGAGCAAGACATGCTTCCAGTCCAACCTCCTCCTCCCACATTCGCACCCAGCAAATACAGAAGTGGAAAGTGGCACAATGAGCCCCAATGGGATTTTAGAACCCAACGGTGTTAGCTTATTTGTTGATCCTGTTTTATCTCTTTTAAAGGGACACTACCATCAAATATTTCCACATATTAACAAGCAATTTGCAACTCCTATATGGATTTTTTTTTTTATATATATTTTATAATTGGGCGGTTGTTTATTTTATATATATATTTTTTAAGTTCTTCTATGTACAACACTTCCTGGTTTGTCTCTGCGACGTCCCCTGTGAGCTCCGAAAGTGGCAGTGAGAGGTTTGTTTGATGGTTTCTCTTCTTTCTAGGCCACTGAGAAGTGGAAGGGTATGTTCACACGATGTACATTACGCGCAGCAATACATTGTGTGTTTCGGGAGCTCGCCGGCCCCATAGACATGCATTATCTCCCCGCGTGTACAATTACGAGGCGTAATCCATAGTTCTCTATGAAAGTTATGGATTACCGTAATTTTGGGGCGCATTTCCCCACGTATTAAGCGCAGTATGCCGCGAAATATATGGCGAAATGCGCCCCAAAATAAGCCGTGTGAACATACCCTAAATATTATCAGCAGCACTTGATAAGTGCGAAGAAACCCCCTCCCCACTGCAGAAAAAAAGGTTCATCCTTTTCATTCATGTACCTTTTCATTATCCTGTGGTCTAGTCTAATCTTATTTATCCCTAATTCTACCGAACAGAACACAAAAGTGTATGCTATAAATAATGCACTCACATTTTTATTTAATATTTCATTAAAATACAAACTAATGCGATAATAACAATGAGAATAGACATCAAGACAGTAAAACCCAAAAGAGCAACGATATCCTAATTATCCCTAATACGGAGAAATTATGTGAGGCAAATGCCAAGGATTCAATGACCTTTATTCGCAGTAGATGTGTATTTGTTATATTAGATTTGTGGTCACTTGGTTTTCTCCTTGGTATTTTACCTTCCATCATTTCTCAGTATTAGGCTACATCTACACGACACCGATTTACAGTCGGAATTTTAAGCAGATTCAGTATTTAGAGTCCGCAAATATCCGACTGTAAACCTTTCCCATAGACCTCAATAGAAAATACGAGTTGTAGTCTACACAGCTCGGATTTCAAAACTGACTGTTTTGAAAAACAAAAAAAAACGAAAAACGTAGAACATGTTCTAAAAACCGCCCGAAATGAATGGGGCGCCCAAAATCCGAAAACTGCAGCAAAAAAAACAAAAAACAAGTATAAAATACTGGTTGGATTCGGATTAGTCATAGACGTAGCCTTAAGGATGATCCGTATACGGTTCGTCTTTTGGGTTTTATTGTCTTGATGTCTATTCTCAATTTTGTACTAATTTAAGGAAATATTAAATAAAAATTTAAGTATTATTTATAGCATACTATTTTTTTCTTGTTCTAGTGTTTTATTGTTTACCTGGACAATATAAAATGTTCAGTAATATTCTGGACAGAAATGTTTGTACTCCACTATTGGATGGAGAAAACATTCTCTTATGGTGCCTTCCTTGTGCTTGGAATTACCTTTTAAATAAAATCTCTAAAGTTGGAAGTGTAGATGTTCCCGGTGTCGTGAAATCCGCTGTTGTACACGTGTGAGTTGTCTTATCGGTATTTTTGCATTTTTTGAAATTTCCCCCCCTTGTATTTATGTGGTTTGTCTGCATTGGTGTAAACAGGTACCAATTTCATGTGGTTTTTATCAAAATTTCCCCCCCTGTGGAGGGTGAGTGAGCTGCTGTCTGAAATTACCGCCCCTGTTTATCCTTCCCAAGTAGCACTGGGACCTCTTACTGGGTTCAGTCTTTAGTTCAGCCATTGAGCTGTAAGTATGGCCTGTTTAGTGTTTTTTTCTGTGATCTTACATGACACCAGCACCATAGTCATGCATAAAGTAATGTCGCTTACCTTTCTAAGTAATTTATTCTTCCCAGCTTTTGCCTTCTTCGTCAGTTTGTCCAATGACTTGCCTCCCTTTTTCTTTTTCTTCTCTACAGGTTGAGAGAGGATAGTCTCTTTGCCACGGGTGCCACGCTTTTTAGCCAAGAGCTCAGGGTGAATTCTTGGCAGGACCCCTCCACATGCAATTGTCACTCCTCTGAGTAACTACAATTAAAAAAATAAAAATAAATAAAAGTATATAGGCAATGTATATAAATACATTTGGGTTCAGATTGGGTAACGCTGTAGTTTAAGAAAGCATAACATTTTTTTATTTTTACTGCAGTTAGAGCTACATGAAGATCTACACACAATTTCAGCGTAGAAGAATTGGTTTCTTCCAAAGCTAAAACTAATCTAAAATTGTCACAAACTATAGGTAACAAACAAAAAAAAAACCCCCCACATAAAAAAATAAAAAAAAAATATTATACTTTTTTTTTCCCCAGGTTTCTTGGCATTTGGACGTTTCATCCATGTAAGTTTTTCCCAGTGGAATCCCCCCCTCCTCAGCCATGGTTAAAGGGTTGCTAAACCCCAAGGCATTGCTTCACAGTAGCTCAGCCGCCCGGGAAGGGAAAAGGAGAAGGGTGGCACTTGCTGTGTCCCAATTCTTTTCAATGGGAGTTGGCTCCTTGGAATTCAAAACTCGCCCGAAGGGGAAGGAGGGGGCGGCTAAAGCGCCGTTTCTTTTACGTTCGGAGCTCAAAGCTGCTACGGCCGCCCTGCAAAATGCTTGTTCATGGTAAAACCCCTTTAAGAACCCCCCCTTTTACGCTTTTGTTTTTGGGGAAGAAACTTAAATATTTTAGAAGAGTAAGGCCATTTTCACAGGCATTTTCCTGGCGTATTTGGGTTTTTCCGTATTACGCGCCGGAGGCGAAAAATTACGGGGAATACGTCTAGTAATACGGAAATCCACATTTTCCATAGAAAAAACTTGGGATTACGTTCCTCTCCGTGGGGGAAATTTACGGAGGGGGGAGAAAAGTGACATGTAAATTATAGGGGTATATGCGCCGCTGGTAATGAAAGTAATGGGCCAAGGGGGTCCCGCCCCCCCCCCCCCCCCCGCTCACTCCCCCCCCCCCGGCCACACGGGTAAATTGTGGGGGGTAATTACGTCCCCCAGTTAAGCCGTGGAACAAGCCAAGGCTTAATTTAGACAGGGACTTATTCCCAAAAAAATTTGTATGCAATACACCCCAAAAAAATCCGAGTTATACTCTCAGATTTCTTTTAATTTAAAGGGGAATGTCCAATCCATAAAAGGGGTTAATCCAATTCCTGACTTCGGTTTTTTATTTATTTTTGCCCACGGGGAGGAAAAAAAAAATAAAAAAAAAATTGACAAGGAGCATGTATTTTTGTACACCACGTGGATTTCCACTAGAAGTGGACAATGTAGCAGCATTTTTTAAGGCATATTTTGCTGCATTTTGTGCAAAACAAAATGTGCATCAAAAACGTGTACTAACCTTACAACGTTAGAAAAAGAAGTGAAAAAAATCTAGAAGAATAACTTGAAAAAGGAAATGATATATAATGAAAGTGAGAACAAGGAAAATGAGGGAACAAGGCGACTTCTGTTTGAGCTACACACACATAAATTTATAAATGCTAAGCAGAAATTCCTAAAAGGTTGTAAGGAACATCAGCTACGCTATGTAACGAAAAAGACTGACGTTGCCTAAAGCAAGTTTTCACATTATAAATGTGACGTTAAATACTTCATGATCTGACCACACGTGCAGTCTCTCTCCAGTGGACTCTACTGGAGATACAGAAACAGCAGAATTAGCCCATTTGATTATCTTACGTGTCACACACACACACGGACAGAATCTGGACCGCCATGTAAGTTTAGGTGACCCATGAGAACTTAGATGGACAAGGCCTGGGCACCTAAGATCCGACTCTTGACTTTCTCCTTAGGATACAGCCAATACGTGGCAGAGGCGATGGCACCAGCACAGGCGCCATTTTGGATATGAAGCTTGAGTACGCACATCCACACCGTTCTGGTCAACAACTCACAGTTGGTGGCACAGTTCTGACCAACCTTCCCAGGAACCTTCAACCATAATACCAATGTGTCACTCAATGACAATGAGTTTTTCACCCCTGCCCTCTATAGTTCAATTAAGGCCGCGTTCACACAGGTTTATCCGACCGGTATTTGCACCGTTTTCGGGCCGTGCACACGGCCGCCGGCTTTTCTCCGCAATTAGCAGAGAAAAGCCCTCCCTCTTCGCATAGACATGTTCATATTCCAACCGAAAACCGGACGGAAGAATGAACATGTTCTATGTTTTTTCAGATCGCCGGGCGGCAAATCCGTGCAGTGGGGACCGCTGCGCGGGTTTTCCGTAGAGGTCCATTTTAAAGTTTGTCAGCCGGTTTTCAAAACCGAAAACCGTCTGAACAACCGTCTGCAAACCGTTGCCGTGGGCACAAGCCCTGAGAGTGAGGCAACTCTCATATGGAAACTGGGTGTGAAGTTAACTTCTAGATACAACTTCCATAGGTTTAACCGTAGCTTCTACTCCAGCCTGTATATCAGGAAAAGCTATAGATGTACCTGATTGAGTTCTTCATCATTGGCAACTGCTAGAAGGATGTGCCTTGGAGTAATTCTTCCTTTCTTGTTGTCTCTGGCGGCGTTCCCGGCAAGCTCCAAAATCTCAGCTGTAAGTCAAGAAAATAGTAGAAAAAAAAAAAAACAGTGAAAAACCTCAACATAGTGATAGTAAATTCCCATATTTAGTCACACATTAATCAAACAATGATTCATTGCCCCACTTGTTCCTCATAATCACAACTGAGACTCTCATTCATGCTCATGCCTCTTCTACCATAGCTGGCCATACACGGCCCACTGCTTGGCCAACTCTTGGAATGGCCCAAATAGCAAATGCTCTACGACTTGAAGACGACTCATCGTTTGGTTACATACCAATGACGTTTTCATTGAACAGAGTACGAATTTATCTAGTGACTTACCTGCCAAATATTCTATAACAGCAGCCATATACACCGGGGCGCCCATGCCTATCCTGTACTTGTGTGTGCCTCTTCTCAAGTAACGCATCATTCTACCGACTGGAAAGATGACCCCAGCCCTGGAGGAGCGGGACAGTTTGGTGGTTTTCTTCTTCCCCCCTCGTGCCGACATCTTTGTGTTTTCTGGTGCCCGTTTCTATGAACTGCACAAACGTCTTAAAAATAGGAGTCACTGTCAAAAGAAATAAAACCATAAATCAATCCACCTACAAAGGATGAGTAACATTTACATGATGCAATGACCTGAGAGATCTTCATATGAAGACCACTATATTCCTAAACACAATTCCTTCAGTGTCTTCAGATCTTAAAGGAGTTCTCATATCATGCAGTTCCACAGAGCCACAGGCAGCTTCAGACTCACACCGCCTGGTCAGGCTGTGGGTGAATCTATAGCGGCGATTAGCATATTTAACTCCTCTATAACTAGCTGAGCGTTACAGTGACATAGGTGCAGGAGATTTAATCTGTAGTAAACAAAGCTAAAGAGCTTTTCTAATTATCTTCGCCAGGTCAATAATAAGACACCTAAGCAATCGTCGAACATAAAGACGATGCAAGATCCTCAAAAATCACCTCAACCACTGCTGAGATAAAATTACAAACACCTCTATAATAGCATAAATAACTGTAAATCCCAAAAAAAAAACAAAAAAAAAAAAACACTGCTCTCCCTCGTGGCCCCTTTTCGTAAGGAACCATTCCTATTTTTAACTTAAAGGGGCTTTCTTTCTACAATGATTAGCATTTAACATGTAAGAACAGGTAATTGAAGACTTTTGTTAAAAAATATACATTGCTTTGTTGATTTTTCTTTGTTCACTAGATTAAGAAGATTTTATCTCCTCTCAGAACACACAAGTTTCTGTTTACAACCATCACTCTCCCCACCTCTCCCAACTCTCTCTCATTGCTCTAACCTGCCATCAGTCATTTAGGGCATGTCCCCATGGCATGCGTTTTCTGCCGGATTTATAGACTGTTTTTGGTTTTGAAAGCCGTCTGTAAACCGGCTATCAACCTTTTATATGGACATTAATGGAAAATCCATGCATCGGTCCCCACTGCACAGATTTTCCACCGGACGTGGTTTTTAGCCCGCCGGCGGTCCGAAAAACATAAAACTTGTTCATTCTTCCGTCCGGTTTTTGGCCAGAACATGAACATGTGGGTGCGAAGGGGGAGGGCTGAAATCTGCAAAACTGCTGACAAAAGTCGCCCCCCCCCCCCCCCCCCCCCTGCCAGAAACGACCAAACCGTAGAATTTCCCGACTGGTATTTGTCTGTGCCGTGTAAAGTGGCCTACCCCACCATATGATCGCCACCTGCAGAGTCTTCTCTCTAGTAAAAGACTAGGAAAGCTTCTCATTAGCTAAGTAAACACCCTTTAGAGCTCTGAAAGCTAAGTACTACACTCTGCTTCTCCACTGGCTTCAGGAAAAATAGGCATAAGCTACTGGCCTCAATCAAGAGGCTCAAAAGAGCAGCTCCTCCTGCTCTATAACATGGGCCCACAGATGAGATAGCATGTCCTCAGCTCCTCCTGCTCTATAACATGGGGCCACAGATGAGATAGCATGTCCTCAGCTCCTCCTGCTCTATAACATGGGGCCACAGATCAGATAGCATGTCCTCAGCTCCTCCTGCTCTATAACATGGGCCCACAGATCAGATAGCATGTCCTCAGCTCCTCCTGCTCTATAACATGGGGCCACAGATGAGATAGCATGTCCTCAGCTCCTCCTGCTCTATAACATGGGGCCACAGATCAGATAGCATGTCCTCAGCTCCTCCTGCTCTATAACATGGGACCTGCAGATCAGATAGCATGTCCTCAGCTCCTCCTGCTCTATAACATGGGCCCACAGATCAGATAGCATGTCCTCAGCTCCTCCTGCTCTATAACATAGGCCCACAGATCAGATAGCATGTCCACAGCTCCTCCTGCTCTATAACATGGAGCCTGCAGATCAGATCGCATGTCCTCAGCTCCTCCTGCTCTATAACATGGGCCACAGATCAGATAGCAAGTCCACAGCTCCTCCTGCTCTATAACATGGGGTCACAGATCAGATAGCACGTCCTCAGCTCTTCCTGCTCTATAACATGGGGTCACAGATCAGATAGCATGTCCTCAGCTCTTCCTGCTCTATAACATGGGGTCACAGATCAGATAGCATGTCCTCAGCTCCTCCTGCTATTTTACATGGGCCCACAGATCAGATAGCATGTCCTCAGCTCCTCCTGCTCTATAACATGGGACCACAGATCAGATAGCATGTCCTCAGCTCCTCCTGCTCTATAACATGGGGCCACAGATCAGATAGCATGTCCTCAGCTCTTCCTGCTCTATAACATGGGGCCACAGATCAGATAGCATGTCCTCCGCTCCTCCTGCTCTATAACATGGGCCCACAGATCAGATAGCATGTCCTCAGCTCCTCCTGCTCTATAACATGGGGCCACAGATCAGATAGCATGTCCTCAGCTCCTCCTGCTCTATAACATGGGACCACAGATCAGATAGCATGTCCTCAGCTCCTCCTGCTCTATAACATGGGCCCACAGATCAGATAGCATGTCCTCAGCTCCTCCTGCTCTATAACATGGGGCCTGCAGATCAGATAGCATGTCCTCAGCTCCTCCTGCTCTATAACATGGGGCCACAGATCAGATAGCATGTCCTCAGCTCCTCCTGCTCTATAACATGGGTCACAGATCAGATAGCATGTCCTCAGCTCCTCCTGCTCTATAACATGGGGCCACAGATCAGATAGCATGTCCTCAGCTCCTCCTGCTCTATAACATGGGCCCACAGATCAGATAGCATGTCCTCAGCTCCTCCTGCTCTATAACATGGGGCCACAGATCAGATAGCATGTCCTCAGCTCCTCCTGCTCTATAACATGGGGCAGATCAGATAGCGTGTTGTCAGCTCCTCCTGCTCTATAACATGGGGCCGATCAGATAGCGTGTCCTCAGCTCCCCCTGCTCTATAACATGGGGCCTGAAGATCAGATAACTTACGCAATGTGACTGGTTCCCTTTAAGGTTTTATATATTGCATGTAAATTATTTAAGCAATAAGGGTAATCAGCCATGTTGAACATGTTGGGACTGATAACACAACTGAGGTGTGGCCAGAAGATTACTAGAAAAGAAATTTACAGGCTGTTTATAATATAATGTGTAAACTGATCCTGAAACATGGGAGACAATCCTATACTTCCTAGTATCACCTATAAGAACTGCAGAAGTAAAATCTAAATACACGAATATAGAGATGCAAGGAAATTAGGAGAATTCCATCTACACCTCTATTCCTTGATTTTGAACAAAATGAATAAAAGTCAAGAATAGGTTTAGGTTTAAATATTATACAGAGAGGAGAGGTTCGAGAGAAGAGGTTTCCTCCACGGGCGCCCTATGCATGGGGTGCAGGAGCGCAGGATGTGGGTGCGGTAACCTTCAGGTAACACAAACAAAACTGCAACCAGTCAAGTTTTCCCGTAAAAATCCAGCGTTCTTGGCTCATGTGATGGAGTTCAGCTTGTTTTGAGATGATGGTTTCTGGGTTTTGCAATTATTGCACCTAGTCAGTGAAATCAATCTATTAGAAGGAGAACCAATTCTTCCAGCTACGGAGAGGACTGTAGAATACAGGAGAGGGCGGATGAGGGCGTTTTGTATAACTGACAATGAACATGTTATAGAGCAGGAGGAGCTGAGGACATGCTATCTGATCTGCTGGAACCATGTTATAGAGCAGGAGGAGCTGAGGACATGCTATCTGATCTGTGGCCTCATGTTATAGAGCAGGAGGAGCTGAGGACATGCTATCTGATCTGTGGCCCCATGTTATAGAGCAGGAGGAGCTGAGGACATGCTATCTGATCTGTGGCCCCATGTTATAGTGCAGGAGGAGCTGAGGACATGCTATCTGATCTGTGGCCCCATGTTATAGAGCAGGAGGAGCTGAGGACACGCTATCTGATCTGCCCCATGTTATAGAGCAGGAGGAGCTGAGGACATGCTATCTGATCTGTGGCCCATGTTATAGAGCAGGAGGAGCTGAGGACACGCTATCTGATCTGTGGCCCCATGTTATAGAGCAGGAGGAGCTGAGGACACGCTATCTGATCTGTGGCTCCATGTTATAGAGCAGGAGGAGCTGAGGACACGCTATCTGATCTGTGGCCCCATGTTATAGAGCAGGAGGAGCGGAGGACAGGCTTTCTGATCTGCGGGCTCCATGTTATAGAGCAGGAGGAGCTGAGGAATGCTATCTGATCTGCGGGCCCCATGTTATAGAGCAGGAGGAGCTGAGGACACGCTATCTGATCTGCGGGCCCCATGTTATAGAGCAGGAGGAGCTGAGGACACGCTATCTGATCTGCGGGCCCCATGTTATAGAGCAGGAGGAGCTGAGGACACGCTATCTGATCTGCGGGCCCCATGTTACAGAGCAGGAGGAGCTGAGGACATGCTATCTGATCTGTGGGCCCCATGTTATAGAGCAGGAGGAGCTGAGGACAGGATATCTGATATGAGGCCCCCTGTTATAGAGCAGGAGGAGATGAGGACAAGCTATCTGATCTGTGGGTCCCATGTTATTGAGCAGGAGGAGCTGAGGACACGCTATCTGATCTGTGGCCCCATGTTATAGAGCAGGAGGAGCTGAGGACACGCTATCTGATCTGTGGCCCCATGTTATAGAGCAGGAGGAGCTGAGGACACGCTATCTGATCTGCGGGCCCCATGTTATAGAGCAGGAGGAGCTGAGGACATGCTATCTGATCTGTGGCCCCATGTTATAGAGCAGGAGGAGCTGAGGACATGCTATCTGATCTGAGGCCCCATGTTATAGAGCAGGAGGAGCTGAGGACATGCTATCTGATCTGTGGCCCCATGTTATAGAGCAGGAGGAGCTGAGGGCATGCTATCTGATCTGCGGCCCCATGTTATAGAGCAGGAGGAGCTGAGGACATGCTATCTGATCTGCGGCCCCATGTTATAGAGCAGGAGGAGCTGAGGACATGCTATCTGATCTGCGGCCCCATGTTATAGAGCAGGAGGAGCTGAGGACATGCTATCTGATCTGCGGGCCCATGTTATAGAGCAGGAGGAGCTGAGGACATGCTATCTGATCTGTGGGCCCCATGTTATAGAGCAGGAGGAGCTGGGGACATGCTATCTGATCTGTGGCCCCATGTTATAGAGCAGGAGGAGCTGAGGACATGCTATCTGATCTGTGGGCCCATGTTATAGAGCAGGAGGAGCTGAGGACATGCTATCTGATCTGTGGGCCCCATGTTATAGAGCAGGAGGAGCTGAGGACATGCTATCTGATCTGCGGGCCCCATGTTATAGAGCAGGAGGAGCTGAGGACATGCTATCTGATCTGTGGCCCCATGTTATAGAGCAGGAGGAGCTGAGGACATGCTATCTGATCTGCAGGTCCCATGTTATAGAGCAGGAGGAGCTGAGGACACGCTATCTGATCTGTGGCCCCATGTTATAGAGCAGGAGGAGCTGAGGACATGCTATCTGATCTGTGGCCCCATGTTATAGAGCAGGAGGAGCTGAGGACATGCTATTTTACCTGCAGCCCCATGTTACAGAGCAGGAGGAGCTGAGGACATGCTATCTGATCTGTGGACCTATGTTATAGAGCAGGAGGAGCTGAGGACAACCTATCTGATCTGCAGGGCCCATGTTATAGAGAAGGAGGAACAGAGCAGACTGATATATCATTCTGTGGGGAAGGATTCAGTAGAACTTGTTATTTATTCATTTAGTTTACAACTTTTTCAGGATTAATGAGTCCACTAGAAAGTCTAATCAGTGATTGGCTGTCAATCACTAATAAAACCGCCCACCGGACTTCTTACATTGGTTTTCTCACCATGCAGTCACAGGTAGCTTCAGACTTATACTTCCTGGTCAAGCTCTGGGTCCTTCTATAGCAGCGATTGCCATATTGGCTCTGCTATTCCAGTTATGGTGATGACGGATAGAGATTAATAATCTACAGTGCACAAGGCTACAGAGTTTTAAAAGGGTGAAAGCTTGTCAGTTACTTTTGTAAGCAAACTCCATTACCAGAAAAAAAGACTGCAGGGAATGACTCCCCACGATCAAAGAGCAGATTGGAGCAATCAAAGAAGAGACAGAGCAGAAAGAGGTGGTCGGCAGGCAGAGAAACTTGTTCGCTCCAAGAAGAGATAAAATCCCTTTAAGCTCCTGAACAAAGCAAAATCAACAAAGCAATGTATTTGGTCTAAGTCTTCATTTACGTTTCCCTACATGTTAAATGCCGATCAATGTAGTGAGAAAACCCCTTTCACCCAGAATAAGTAGGGACTTAAATTAAAATTTCGTCACAGTCGGGCACAATGTATTGCATTGTGGCCATGCCCCCTTTTCAAAGGAGCCACACCCTTATGACAAAAAGGTCACAGAAAGTGTTTAATGCCCCTTATATATGGATCTATGACACAAAGTGACCTGCTGCGCTGGAGAAGGCGCCACTTTACGGCGCACTTAACACTTTTCAGCCGCAACCACAGTAGTAAATCTGGGCCATTGAGTACCAGTTCAAGGCTAAGGGCCTTATGTATGAAAACGGTCTAGGTGTGAGACTGTCTTTGTTGCCCATAGCAACCAATCACAGCCCATAGCAGCCAATCACAGCCCAGCTTTCATTGCATATAGTGCTCTGGAAAAATGAAAGCTGAGCTCTGATTGGTTGCTATGGGCTCAGATTGTTGTTCATAGCAACCAGAGTGCATAGCGACCAAAGACTGTCATACTGCTAGACAGTTTTCATACAAGGCCCTACATCTAAATATCTGAAATGTCTCCTAGTGTAACCACAAATCTTATAGTTTATAATGATCCTGCAGGAATAGGCAGAGCATAGAATCAACATAGCCAAACCGTAATAAATAAATATATATATATATATATATATATATATATATATATATATATATACACACCAAAATATATATATTATATAAAAATATATATAATATATATATTAAAAGCAAAGACTGAGAACCATAGTAATTCAGTGATAATAATAGCTAAATCAACAACTCAGACACTTAGAGAAGCAGAACTCCCCGCTCACTATCTGGGGACGAGACTTCACTGCTGCAGGTTGTGCCTTTTATTTCTTGCCTCTTGTAGTTAAAAAGATGCAAAAAAAAGTTTCTTTGGGCCTCGATTTATTTATAGGCTCCAACCAAATCATCTAGTGACACAATGCACTAAGAACCTCAATACAGATCACTTGCTATGGCGTTGTATGTAGTCCGACAATACGGAGATGATCTGACATCTTGTAATTATAGTCTATATTTTCAAATACTATGGTAGGGACCTTTAAAGGGGCTCTCCCACCACAATAATTAGCTTTAAACATGTCGGGGAGGGTGGAGGGTACCAAATACACTGCTGTTCTGATTTGGCTTCTTTTCAGAGTTAGAGCAGTTCTTACCTCCTGCTTGTGTAAACCAACAAACCGCCCTAGGTTACCAACCACATCTCTCTGCTCTATCAATGGCCGGGCTGGTGACGTCACTCACTGCTAAAACTGTAGAAGCGGCCACAGCCTGAACAGGAAGTGGGAGCCTGAAGCTGTAGAACCACCCAAAGCCTGAACAGGAAGTGGGAGCCTGCAACTGTAGAACCACCCAAAGCCTAAACAGCTAAACAGGAAGTGGTATCCTGAAACTGTTTTGTGAATAGCATGCCCTGTGAAACAGCCAGATGGAAAAACCCTTTTAAGGACAACGTAATAATCTGACAAAATTGTTACGATCACTTGGCATGCAGCTAGTTTTGGCATAATAAGGTGGTCTTGTGAGCAAAAGTCCTGTCTGTATGTTCGCTGAATACAATAGGCTTTAATTATGTGTACTCACTAGTCAGCTTTGCTGTGTAGATTGGGATAGAATCAACAGAGTTGTGTCATGATCATTACAGGCCAGAAAAGGGTATAAAGTCTCTTTTGCAAAGGCTGAGGCTTAGATATGGCAGGAACGCAACACTATACACACAGAATAATCTCTGTATACAGCTCCCGGTCACATCTCAAGTCTTATGAAAAGATATTTTTATGCTGGAGCACTGCAAATTAAGCCTGGTTCCGATTTTCGTCAGAGGCTCCATTTGTTGGGTCCATTAAATGAGATACACCAATGGCACCTGGCAGAAACCATTACAATGGGCCTTGTTGGGTTGACTTTCTAAAGGAAGTCAATGGGGGGGGGGGAACCCCCCCCCCCCCCAAAAAAAAAACGGTGCTGCATGCTGCACAGCGTCAGACTGTGGTACCTTGGACCCACCAATGGGATTTCATTTCAACCAGTGGATTTGATTCTGGGGGCCCACCCTAGAGCTACTGTATATGTATCTTATACTCTGCCTCATGGTTTTTGCCTCTCTCTGCTAAAGATGCATATGCGGTTAAAAAAAACCTCCAGATCTGCCATTGTCAGGGGCCCACCAGTGGTTTACCATGTACCCCTGTGGGCCAGTCCAAGCCTGATCCAGTCTATAGAACCTCTAACGTAGATGTGACTTAAAGGGGTCTTCTAACCTTTTAGAAAACCATCATGTACAGTCCGGGACTGCTCTTAAAATAACAACATACCCTCTAATATGCAGTAAACTAAAAAAATAAATCCAAATGTTGACACAGAAGAACCCATAAGCCACATTAATGTTGGGGAGATCGGAGCAGGAAGTGGAGATCACTGGGGATTTGTTTGCAGCTGCAGTGATCGTTATTTAATATCTGCCCCCATTTTACTCCATTAACCTTTGATTGATTTGCATTACAACATCTTTATCTTTCATATTTAAATATGGCAGCCGTGGCACAGCCTGTACACGACCCTCCCCATTTGTGTATTACAAACGGCACAGAACATATGTCGGATTCATTCAAATAAGCTGGCGGATTTCCATTCAACCCAATGGCAAAAAAAAATAAATAAAATTATAATACTAGTATTAATATAAATAATAAATGTTAAAATTTTCAATAAAACACATGCTTTAAGATACAAATTTAAAAAATAAGATTAGTAATAGTATCTTATTTTAATTATTGTTATAATTATTCTTATTACTAATATTATCTTATGTATTTGAATTTGCGGGGATATGTCTTTAAAGCATAATATGTGAATTTTTTATTAAATAGCAGCATGTCTATCCTTTGATTAGGATTCATTTGTAGAACTTTTATTATTACTTAAGATAATGTTTATGATTATTTTATTATTAGTAGTAGTATCTTAAAGATTATCTTAAGTAAAAAATAAAAATTCTACAAATGAATCCTAATAAAAACAGACATGCTGTAATTTAATAAAAAAATTCACATATTATGCTTTAAAAACACATCCCAGCAAATTCAAATACGGTACATAAGATATTAGTAATAATAAAATAATAAGAATTATAACAATAATTAAAATAAGATACTATTACTACTAATAACGAAATAACAATAACCATCATAAGATATTTAAAATAATAAGAAGACATAAAAAACACAAATTTATTATTTTTGTGTATTATTTTTATTATTGTAAGTATTATTTGATGATTATTGTAATAATCTAATGATTAGTAATAATATCTTATGATGAATTTAAATTTGCTGGAATTCGTCTTAAAGCATAATAATATGTAAAAAAAAAAAATTATAAAAAAAATCATTAAAATTGAAACATGTTTATTTTGTTATTATTAGACATGTTGCAATCTTACTACAAAAAAAAAATTCACATATGATGCTGTAAGGCGAATATATATATATTTTCTAAAATTGCTGGAATTCGCCTTACAGCATTATAATTATAGTATTATAATAATACTTACAATAATAAAAATTATACACAATAATATTTTTTTTAAATTCATTTTAGGTCTTATCTTATTATTATCTTGCGATGATTATTATTATTTCATTATTAGTAGTAATATATAAGTTACCCTTGTTCTATTACATGCAAAAAAAAAACCTTTTAAACTGTTTTTAGGTGAAACTATTATGGTCACGTAAAATATGTCAAAACACAAAATACTGTAGTAAAACATCGAGAGGCGGCAGCTTCCGTCCCCGGAGTCATTTTCTGCCCTTTCCTACCACATTTTTTTTTTCGCATGATGAAGTGTCAGGAACTGGTTAATGGATGTATAAAATGGCTCAGGCAGCATAAATCGCTCGGTATAAAAAGGTGGCACCTGGCAAGCCTCACCGCTACCGCAGGTCAGGACAGATGAACGTGTCAGGGACGCACAAAGCCCGCCCGATCATGCAAACGCCACAGAAAATGCCATCTTACTCCAGCAAAAAAAAATAAAAAAATGGAGCCGGCCCAGGAGCCTCGCCGAATGCAAGAAGAACCTACCATTCCTCCTGAAAGTCGCTGTCTCTTTAAGAGGCCTAGCTGCAAAACCACAAGCAGCGGAGCCTCCAAATCCGGATTATCCAATAAAATATTACAATCGAGCCGTACGGTTTAGGGAAGCGACACCGGAAGCCCCTGCCCCCCTCCCACTTTATTGGACACCCCCCCCCCCCTCCCTTCCTGGTTCTTATTTTATCAAATAAATGTAACAAAGAAAGTCTACATTGTATCTAATATAGAGATAGAAAACACAATATGAAGGCTGGAGGCCAGAAGCTCCCTGAGGAGGTGCGGGAGAGGTGGGGGGAGGCCTCAGGGGGTGGAGGGGGTAGTAAGGAGAAGCAGATTACAGAAATACTGCAAAGACATGAAGGAAGAAAATGAGGATAGGAAGGCGGGAAACGCAGGATAGGTGTCTGGGGAAGGCAGGAAGCTGCAAATAGGAAATACAACAAAAAAGAAAAACAACAAAAAAAAGCAACAAAAATCAAATATGTAAAAAAAAAAATAATAATAAATAAAGCTGCAAATTGTAGCAAGATTCCATTAGGCCCCGGAAGTGTCTCTGCACATGGATACATTGTATACTGCTGTGCACATGGATACATTGTACATCAGGGAGGGGGTCCCATGTAGCAGCAGCACCCGGGTGGGGGCCCACATGTATGTGCACATACACCCCGCTGTCTCCTCCTCCCCATCCTCAGCTCCAGCGGGGGGGGGGCAGGTTCTTTCTCTCTCTCGGAGCCGCAGCCATTCATTGCCCTGTGCACACAGCAGTCTTACCTCTCCGCGCTCCCGCGCCCTGCAGGAGATGCCGCCTCCTCGCTGTTTTGTGCCGTCTTCTTGCTATTGTTGTTGTTTTTGTTGCCTTTTGTGTTATTTTCCTCTTTGCCCTCCCCCCCCGCCGGTGAGTAAATGGAAGCTCTGAGAGCTGATAGTAAAAAACCAGGAGGGGCGGGCGGCGGAGAGAGGGAGGAGCCTCGGGGAGATTCAAATCCGCACCCGCCTAGGGGCGGGGCCGTCTAGCCGGGGTCGCGGGCGCCGCCCGCCCGAGCTGCCCGCTCTTGTAGGCTATAGCCCTGACTGATGGCTTCATCCTACACGGATCCTGCACGGATACTCCTCATCTTTCTTTGGAGCTTTACGGTCGTCCCTCCCTGTTCCCCCTCTCACCTCCCCATCACCTGTATACATCAGCGCTAAGCCCCTCCCATGGCTGTGACGTCACTTGGAGCCTTGCGGTCGTCCCTCTGTCCCCCCATTACCTTAACTTTAGAGCTGTGACATCACCTGGAGCCCTGTGGTCGACCCTCTCTGTCCCCCATTACCTGTATATATTAGAGCTGTGACATCACTTGGAGCCCTGAGGTCGTCCCACTCTGTCCCCCATTACCAGAAAACATTAAATCTGTGACATCACCTGGAGCCCTGGGGTCTTTCCCTTTCCTGCCCCCCCCTTTACCTGTATCTTAGACTGGGACATCATTGGACCCCCTGGGGTCGTCCTTTTGCCCCCCCATTACCTGTATACATTAGAGCTGTGACATCACTTGGAGCCTTGCGGTCGTCCCTCTGTCCCCCCTTTTCCCTTATACTTAGAGCTTGACTTCCCCGGGAGCCTTGCGGTTTTCCCTCTCTGCCCTCCTTCCTGTATACATTAGAGCTGTGACATCACCTGGAGCCCTGTGGTCGTCCCTCTCTGTCCCCCCATTACCTGTATACATTAGAGCTGTGACATCACTTGGAGCCCTGTGGTCGTCCCTCTCTGTCCCCCCCATTACCTGTATACAGTAGAGCTGTGACATCACCTGGAGCCCTGCGGTCGTCCCTCTGTCCCCCCATTACCTTTACTTAAGCGTGACATCACTGGAGCCTTGCGGTGTCCCTCTCTGCCCCCCATTACCTTAACATTAGAGCTGTGCATCACGGGACCCCGCGGTCGCCCTCTTTTTCCCCCCTTTCCCTGTATACATTAGGCTTGAATACTTGGGGGCCTTCGGTCGTCCCCTTTTCCCCCCCCTTTACCTGAATACTTAAGCGTGACATCACCTGGAGCCTTGCGGTCGTCCCTCTCTGTCCCCCCATTACCTGTATACATTAGAGCTGTGACATCACCTGGAGCCCTGGGGTCGTCCCTCTCTGTCCCCCCATTACCTGTATACATTAGAGCTGTGGCATCACCTGGAGCCTTGCGTCGTCCTCTCTTCCCCCCATTCCTGTATAATTAGAGCTGGACATCCCCGGGACCCTTGCGGTCGCCCCCTCTCTGCCCCCCCATTACCTGTATACATTCGAGCTGTGACATCACCTGGAGCCCTGCGGTCGTGCCTCTCTGTCCCCCATTACCTGTATACATTAACTGTGACATCACCTGGCCTTGCGGCGTCCCTCTCTGTCCCCCCATTACCTGTATACATTAGAGCTGTGACATCACCTGGAGCCTTGTGGTCGTCCCTCTCTGTCCCCCCATTACCTGTATACATTAGAGCTGTGACATCACCTGGAGCCTTGTGGTCGTCCCTCTCTGTCCCCCCATTACCTGTATACATTAGAGCTGTGACCAGGGGCGTCGCTAGGCAGATTCATTCGGGGCACGAGCCCCGAATGAATCCCCTGTGCCCGAGTCTCGGCGTCTCCACCCCGCCCCTGGGCCTGGGCGCTCCGTGTCGGGGGGGCGCCCGCCCATGTTCTGACTGCGCGGCCTTCACGCAGCCGCGCATCGAGTCGGGGAGGAGGGGGAAAGGATCGTTCCGTCTTGTTTCCCCCCCTGTATTCGGTTTTCACTGAGCGCCAACATACATCTAGGGGCGCAGGGGGGTGACGCGCCGCTTTCATCACCCCCCCCGACGCTGGGATCCTCTAAAGCCGGCAGCTCCCCGCTGGCCGAGGAGATCCCCGGGCCCCCCGAGACGGCGTAAAAAGAGTTTATTTTAAAATCACTTGCTTTCACCCTCTTTAAGCTTTCAGGGCCAGGAAAGGCGGACCCGGGGCCCCCATTAGGAAAATAAATTTTTTTTTTTTTTATTTTTAAATTTGGGAAGGGGCAAGACACGGCTACAGGGGGGGAAAAATGGCCTTTCAGGGGCATATATGGCTACAGGGGGCATAAAGGCTACAGGGGCAAGAAAAACTTGGGAAAAGGGGGGATAAAAGGTTTTAAGGGGGGGGTAATGGGTTTCAGGGGGAAGACCCCCGGGACAGGGGGATAAAAGGCTACATGGGGCATAATGGCTACCGGGGGGAAGACCCCCTGGCTACGGGGGGCATAATGGCTACCCGGGGGGAAGACACTTTGGGCCCCAAAGGGGCCCAAAAAGGCAAAAGGGGGAAGACACTGGGTACAGGGGGCATAAAAAGGGTACAGGGGGCAAGACCCCTGCAAAAGGGGCAAAAATGGTACAGGGGGCAAGACACTGGCACAGGGGGGATAATGGCCCCACGGGGGCAAGACACTGGGTACAGGGGGATAATGGGTACAGGGGCCTAATGGGGTTTCAGGGGGCAAACACTGGGTTTCAGGGGAAAATGGCTACAGGGGGGATAAAATGGGTACGGGGGCATAATGTACAGGGGGAAAACCCCTGGCTAAAAGGGGGCCCAAAAAGGCTACAGGGGGGATAAGGGTGCAGGGGGCATAATTTGGGTTCAGGGGGGATAAAGGCAGGGGGGCAAGACACTGGCTACAGGGGGGAAAAAGGCTTTCAGGGGCCTTTAAAGGGGTACAGGGGGCAAGGGCACTGGGGTACAGGGGGGATAAAGGCTACAGGGGGGAAAAAACCCCGGCTACAGGGGGGAATTAAAATGGCACGGGGGGAAAAACACTGGGACAGGGGGCAAATGGGTACAAAAGGGGCATAAAGGGTAGAGGGGCAAAACACTGGCTACAGGGGGCATAATGGCAAAAGGGGGGAAAACAAAAGGCTACAGGGGGGATACGGGGCCAAAAGGGGCATAAAGGCTACAGGGGGGAAGACACTGGGGAAAAGGGGGGAAAATGGCTACAGGGGCAAGACACTGGCTACAAGGGGGGGATAAAGGCTACAGGGGCAAAAACCACCCTTTGGGGCAAAGGGGGATAAAGGCTAAAAGGGGCAAGACCCGGGTACAGGGGGCAAAATGGGTTAAAAAAAAAGGGGGAAGACACTGGCTACAGGGGGGAAAAAAACTAAGGGGCCCCCCCAAGGCCACGGCTACAAGTGGGAAAATGGACAGGGGGCAAACCAAATGGCCAAAAGGGGCATAATCAAAAGGATGCAAAAACACTTCTACAGGGGGGGACAAAAGGCTAAGAGGGGAAGTCACTGGCTCCCGGGGGGCATATATGGCAAGGGGGCCCTGTCACATGCTACAGGGGGGTATATGGCTAAGAGGGGGATTCACTGGCAACCGGGGGCATATATGGCAAAGGGGCAAGGCACGGATACAGGGGGCTTAAACACTGGCAAAAGGGGGGAAATATCACTGGCTAAGGGGCCCTGTCACTGGCAAAAGGGGGGAAAAAATGGGTAAGGGGGCTGTCACTGGCACAGGGGGGCATATCACTGGGTAAAGGGGCATATTTCTAGCTACAGGGGCAAATTACTGGCTACAGGGGGCATATTTTGGGTAATGGGGCAAAACATTGGGTCAGGGGGCATATCATGGCTACAGGGGGGATAATTTTGGGGCTATGGGGGGAGTAAAAACCCGGGGACAGGGGCTAATAAACCCCGACTACAAGGGGCCCTGTTACTTTGGGTACAAAGGGGGGTATTACTGCCTAAAAGGGGGATAACCTAGGCTACAAGTGCAGTAAAACCCGGGTAGAAGGGGGAATAAACCCGGCTAGAGGGGGGAAAAACCGGCTCCCTTTGGGACTACCCCGGGCTATTTGGGGCCAAATTTTTTTCCTACAAGGGGGTAATTAAAATTTCCATTTGGGGGGACTATAGATGGGGGTTTTGTTTTAAGATAGGAAATTGTAGAGAAATGCCCGATAAAATGAGGATTTAAGATTTTGTTTTTTCATTTTTTCAGGGGAAAAGTTGTGGGCGGGAAGACGTCATGGGGTCTGGGACAGATGGGGAAGAAAAAGAAAAAAGAGAACAACCCCCTAAAAAGAGACTTTTCCCGTCGTCCCTAAATTTTAAAATGCAGTGTAATCCCTTTAAAGGTTTTTTCCCCGACAACTACATACAAAAAGGGTTTTTTTCTGTAAATATACATCCCGTTCACAATGAGACGCAAAAAATTTTCCCTGGCACCCCCGCCCTACTCAAAAAACTTAAGGGGGCCCAGCCCCGGGTGTTTGGGACCCTAGCAACGCCCCGTCTGGACATCACCCGGGGCCCTGGGGTCGTCCCCCCTAGTCCCCCCCCTTACCTGTATAAAATTAGAGCTGTGACATCACCGGAGCCCTTTTGGGGGCGCCCCCCTGTCCCCCCCTTACCTGTATACATTTTGAGCTGTGGGCAATTTACTTGAGCCTTGCGGTCGTCCCCCCTCTGTCCCCCCATTTCCTGGTTTTACCTTAGAGCGTGGGCATCACTTGGAGCCTTGCAGTCCCTCCCTCGGGCCCTCCATTAAACCCGGGATTTTCATTAGAGCTGGACATCACTTTTAGCCTTGTGGGCGCCCCCTCTTTTCCCCCCATTACCGTATACATTAGAGCTGTGACTTTACCTAAGCCCTGCGGTCCCTCCCCCCTCTGTCCCCCCCCCTTAAACCCGTATACCTTAAGCTTTTTGACATTTACCCTTTGGAAACCTTGCGGGCTTTCCCCCTTTTCCCCCCATTACCCGTATAAAATTGGGGCGTGACCCTCACCTGGAGCCTTGCGGTCGTCCCTCTTGTCCCACCATTTCCGTAACATTTGACGTGACATCAACCCGGAGCCTTGCGGCCCTCCCCTGTCCCCCCATTTTCCCTTTTACATTAAAAACGGGACATCACCTGGAGCCCTGCGGGGGCGTCCCTCCTGTCCCCCCATTACCTGTATACCCTAAAAACGTGACAACACCTTTGGGGCCTTGCGGGCGTCCCTCTCTTTCCCCCCATTTTCCTTAACAATTTGAGCTGTTGCAAACACCTGGAGCCTTGGGCCGTCCCTCCTGTCCATTCCTGTATACAATTAGAGCGTGACATCACCTGGAGCCCTGCGGTTTTTCCCTCTCGTCCCCCCCTTAACCCGTAAATTAAGCTGTGACATCAAAAGTGGAGCCCTTTCGGTCGTCCCACTGTCCCCCCAATTTCCCGTATTTCATTTAAAATTTGACACACCTGGAGCCTTGCGGTCGTCCCTCTGTCCCCCCCATTTTCCGTTAAAACATTAGAGCCTTTTGACACACTTGGACCTTTCGGGCGTCCCTCCTTTTCCCCCATTACCTGTATCATTAGAGCTGTACATACCTGGAACCCTGGGGGCGTGCCTCCTGTCCCCCCCCTTAAACCGGATACATTTGAGCTAACCCTCACCTAGAAACCCCGCGGTCGTCCCTCTCTGTTCCCCCTTACCTGATACATTAGAGCCGTACCTCAAAGTGGAGCCCTGCGGGGCGTCCCTCCCCTGTCCCCCCCTTTCCGTATACATTTAAAAGCGTGACAACACCTGGAGCCCTGCGGGGCGGGCCCCCTCTTTTTTCCCCCATTACCTGTAAAAAATTTAGCTGTGACATCACTTGGAGCCTTTTCGGTCGTCCCTCTCTTTTCCCCCCTTTTTCCTGTAAACATTTTTAAACTGTACATCACATGGAGCCCCTTTTGGGCGTCCCCCCTCGCCCCCCTTTTTTCCTGAAAACCCTTAGAGCTGTGACATCAATTTGGAGCCTTGCGGTCGTTCCCCTCTTGTCCCCCCATTACCTGTAAAACTTTTTGACTGTAGACATCACTTGGACCTTTTCGGTCCCTCCCCCTGTCCCCCCAATTTCCTGTATACATTAGAGCTGTGACATCACAAAGGAGCCTTGCGGGCGTCCCTCTCTTTTCCCCCATTTTCCTTATCCCTTAAGCTGTGACATCACTTTGGGGCCTTGGGGGTCGTCCCCCTTTCCCTCCATTTCCTGTATACATTAGAGCTGTGGGCATCACTGGAGCCTTGCGGTCTTTCCCTTCGTCCCCCCATTTCCCGTATACATTAGAGCCCGTGACATCACTTGGGGGCCTTTTCGGGCCCTTTCCCCCTCTGTCCCCCAAATTTTTTGTATTCATTTAAACTGTGGGCATCCCTAGAGCCCTGGGGGTTTGTCCCTCTCGTCCCCCCATTACCTGTAACATTTAAAGCTGTGACATCACAATTTAGCCCTGTGGTCGCCCTCTCTGTCCCCCCCCTTACCGTATACCTTTTAAACGTGGGCCTCACCCCGGAAACCCTGCGGGCTCCCCGGGCCCCCCTTAATTTTATAACCCTTTGAGGGTGTTTAAAATCAAATTTGGGGGCCCCTTTCTTTGTCCCTCTCGTCCCCCCTTACCTGTATAAAATTAGAGCTGTTACAACACCTTAGCCCCCGTGGTTTTTCCCTCTCTGCCCCCATTACCTGTAACATTAAAAGCTGTGAAAAAACGTGGAGCCTTGCGGTCGTCCCTCCTGTCCCCCAAAAAAACCCGTATACATTAGAGCTGTGACATCACGTGGACCCCTTTCGGTCCCCCCTCTCTTTGGGGCCCCCCTTAAACCTTTTAAAAACATTACAGAAGTGACAACACCCCGACCCTTTTCGGGGCGTGCCTCTCGTCCCCCAATTTCCTGTATATATTAGAGCTGTGACATCACCTGGAGCCCTGTGGTCGTCCCTCTCTGTCCCCCCATTTCCCGTTTCATTACAAAATGTGACATCACCGGACCTTGCGGGCCGTCCCTCTCGTTCCCCCCCCTTACCTTTTATACATTAGAGCTTGTGACATCACTTGGGGCCTTTCGGGGCCCTCCCCCCCTGTTCCCCCCCCCTTAAACCCCCAAAACATTAGAGCTGTGACATCACCCGGGGGGCCCCGCGGGCCCCTCCCTCCCCTGTCCCCCCCATTTCCGTATACATTTGAGGCCCTTTACCCCACCTTGAGGGCCTTTCGGGCCCCCTCTGTCCCCCCCTTTTCCCGTAATTTCATTAGAGCTGTGGGCATCACCTGGACCCTGCGGTCCCCTCCCCTCTGTTTCCCCCAAATTTCCTGTATACATTAGAGCGGGACATTTACTTTGGGGCCCTGGGGGTCGTCCCTCTCTTTTCCCCCCATTTTCCTTTAAAACATTTGACTGTGACAACACCTTTGGGGCCCCGGGGGGTCGTCCCCCTCTGTCCCCCCAATTTCCTGTATAAATTAGGGGCGGCATCACCCCGGGGCCTTTCCGGGGCGTCCCTCCCCTGTCCCCCCCTTAAACCTTTTATTTCATTAGAGCTGTGACATCAACCCGGAGCCTTGCGGGCCCTCCCCCTCTGTCCCCCCCTTAAATGTATACATTTGAGCTGTGACATCCCCCTGGACCTTGCGGTCGGGCCCCCTCTGTCCCCCCATTAAAACCCGTATCATTAAAAGCTGTGACATCACCTGGGGCCCTGCGGGCGTCCCTCTCGTTTCCCCCTTTTCCCGAAAACATTAAGCTTTTGACATCACCTGGAGCCTTGCGGGCCCCCCTCTCTGTCCCCCCCCCTTAAACCGTTACATTAGAGCTGTGACATCACGTGAGCCTTTCAGTCGCCCTCTGTCCCTCCCTTACCTTAAACATTAGAGGGTGTGACATCACCCCGGAGCCTTTCGGGGGGGCCCCCTCTCTGGCCCCCCATTTAAACCCGTATACATTAAGACTGGACATCACCTGGAAACCTTTTGGGGGGCGTTTCCTCTCTGTCCCCCAATTAAACCCGTAACATTAGAGCTGTTTACATCACTTGGAGCCCTCGGGTCGTCCCCCCTCTGTTCCCCCCCTTAAACCCGTATACATTAGAGCGGGACATCACGGGGAACCCTGCGGTCCCTCCCCCCTGTCCCCCCATTAAACCCGTTACATTAGAGCTGTGACATCACCTGGAGCCTTGCGGGCCCTCTTCCCCCATTTCTGTATACATTTAAACTGTGACATCCCCCCAGCCTTGCGGGCGTCCCCCTCTGTCCCCCCATTACCTTAACATTAACTGTGACTCACCTGGAGCCTTGTGGTCGTCCCTCTCTGTCCCCCCATTACCTGTATACATTAGAGCTGTGACATCACGTGGAGCCTTGCGGTCGTCCCTCTCTGTCCCCCCATTACCTGTATACATTAGAGCTGTGACATCACTTGGAGCCCTGTGGTCGTCCCTCTCTGTCCCCCATTACCTGTATACATTAGAGCTGTGACATCACCTGGAGCCTTGCGGTCGTCCCTCTCTGTCCCCCATTACCTGTATACATTAGAGCTGTGACATCACGTGGAGCCCTGCTGTCGTCCCTCTCTGTCCCCCCATTACCTGTATACATTACAGATGACATCACGTGGAGCCTTGTGGTCGTCCCTTGTTGTATTGGATGGAGCCTTCTTGTTTTTCAGTGAGAAAAACAACGTAGTGATCTTGCAGAGATCAGCTTGATCAAACTGAGCACTAAAAGCCTTTATTTTGTGGATGTATAAAGCAGAGCAGTAATGCATTTTAAATGTTCCAGTTTACAGTGTGTATTGGCTTTAGTGCCGTGTCTGGCATTTGAGAATCTTGCAGACGTGAGACAAAAATAAATGTCGTTAAATAGAAAGCCATTAAATAAAGGCTTTTAGTGCACAGTTTGATCCAGTTATTTCTGCAAGATTGCTATACGACAAGCCTTTCTAGTTGGAAATCCGGGTGGATTCAGATATTAAAAACTATCAAAAAAACAACTGTAATACCGTCCCCATAGACCTCGAGTGAAACTGGTGAACAAGCTACCAAATTATTTTCTTCTGTATCTGTTTTAGTAACTCCTTAGTAAATACAAATTGCCCGGACACCCGGACACGGCAGTGGGGAGCCTTGTGAAGGCCCCCGTCACTGCCATGTCCCAGTTTGCCCCACTTCCGGCCTTAGACAGGAAGTGGGGAAACCGCCATCTTGGTACAGTCTAATGCATTGTCTATGCAATGCATTAGACTGTGTTAACAATCGCACCCACTAGTGGTCAAGCACCATAGGGGGAGTCAATGTTACTGTGAAAAAAAAAATAAAGTTTTAAAGTACAAAAAATAAAGTATTAAAAGTTCAAATCACCCCCCTTTCCCCATTTTACAAATAAAATCATTAAAAAAAAGAAAAAAATTCCCCATATTTGGTTCCTGATCCGGGGGAAAAGTCCAAACTATAAAAATATAACTTTTTTCCCGTACGTGAAAACCGTAGAAGAAAAAAAATTCCAAACGCAAAATTTAGTTTTTTTGGGCATTTTAGCACTCAAAAAAAGGAATAAAGTGATCAAAAAAGTCGCATGATTTCCCAAATGCTAGCATAAAGGTACACTTAGCCCCAAAAAAAAACCCTCAGACGTCCCTAGGTGTTAGTACAAAAAGTTATTGGTTGCAAAAAAAATGGGCCGGGCGCAAATTTTTAAAAAAAAGGAAATGTTTTGGGAAATTTTTTTAGCCCCCAAAAAAATAACGGGGAAACCCCCAAGTTTGGTATTCCCGGTTGTATAACCTGTAGTATAAAATAAAACATTGTTTTCCAAAAATTGACGCCAAAAGCAAAACCCCGCAAAATGGCGAAAATACGTTTTTTTTTTTTAAATTTTTTCCATTGGAATTTTTTTGCGGGTTTTTTCCCGTATATTTTGTATAGTGAAAAAACACCCTTAAAAGTACATCTTTTCCCGCAAAATAAAAGCCCTTTGTTATGTAGGTGGAAAAAAAAAAGGTTATAGCTTGGAAGGGAGGAGGGAAAAAAAAGAAGTTTTCAACAAAAAAAAAATGGGGGGGCCTTAAAAAAAGGTTAATTAATAACTTCAATTATTAATAAGTAAAATAAAATTATAATCATTATTAAAAATTATTGGTAATAAAATTTTTATTACTTAATTATTAAATTTAAAAATTATTATTTTAAATTTTAAATTTTTATTAATAATTTATTTATAATTTTTATTAAAATTAATTAATTTTTTATAATTATTAAATTTTTGGTTGGGGTAAGGTTAGGATTAGGGTAGGTTAGGTTGGGGTAGGGTTAGGGTTTTTTGGGGGGGGTTTGGGGGAGGGGTTTGGTTTTGGGGTTTGGGTTGGGGGTGGGTTAGGGTTGGGGGAGGGTTGGGGTGGGGTGGGTGGGTTAGGGGTTGGTTGGGGGTTGGGTTTGGTTTGGGGTCGGGTTGGGGTTAGGGTTAGGGGTAGGGTTAGGGGGTAGGGGTTGGGGGTTTTTGGGGTTTGGGTTGGGGTGGGTTAGGGTTAGGGTTAGGGGGGGTTGGTTTGTAGGGGGGTAGGGGTTAGGGGGGAGGGTTAGGGTTGGGGGTAGGGTTTGGGGTTGGGTTTAATAAAGTTTTAAAGGGGTTGGGTTGTAGGGTATTTGGTTGGGTTTAGGGGAGGGTAAGTGGGTTAGGGTTAGTAGGGTTAGAGTTAGTAATTAGGGTTACAGTTAGGGTTAGTAATTAGGGTTAATAGCGTTAGGGTTACGGTAAGTAGAGGGTTAGAGTTCGGGGTAGGGTTAGGAGTAGGGTTAGGATTAGGGGTAGGGTTAGGAGTAGGGTTAGGGGTAGCGTTAGCAGAGGGCTAGGATTAGTAGTGTTAGGGTTAGTAGGGTTAGGGGTCGGGTTAGGAGTAGGGTTAGGATTAGGGGTAGGGTTAGGGGTTGGGGGTTTGTTTGGGGTAGGGGGTTTTGTAGGGTTGGGTTTGTAGTTGGGTTAGGGTTAGGGTAGGGGGTTGGGTTGGGAGGGTTGGGTTTAAAGTGGGTTGGATTAGGGGTTAGGGTTAGGAGTAGGGTTAGGATTAGGGGTAGGGTCAGGGTTAGGGGTAGGGTTAGGGTTAGGGGTAGGGTTAGGAGTAGGGTTAGGGGTAGGGTTAGAGGTAGGGTTAGGGTTTAGTAGGGTTAGGAGTAGGGTAGGGTTAGGGGTACAGTTAGGCGTAGGGGTAGGGTTAGGGGTAGGATTAGGGGTAGGGTTAGGAGGGGTAGGGTTAGGAGTAGGGTCAGGGTTAGGGTTAGGAGTAGGGTTAGGGGGTAGGGGTTGTAGGGGTTTGGGTTTTGGGTTTGGGTAGGGTTTTGGGGGGGTTGGGAAATGGGTTTGGTTTTTGGGTTGGAAGGTTAGGGGTAGGGGGAGGGTTTGGGGTTTGGGGTTAGAAAAGGGGTTTAGGGGGTTTAAGGGGTTGGGGTAGGGTTAGGAGTAGGGTTAGGGGTAGGGATAGGGTTAGTAGGGTAGGGTTAGTAGGGGGGGTGGGTTAGGGGGGTGGGTTGGGGGGTGGGTTTTGGGGTAGGGTTTGGTTTGGGGTGGTAGGAGTAGGGGTTAGGGTAAGGGTTAGGGGGGGAGGGTTAGGGTTTGGGGGAGGGGTAGGGTTGGGGTAGGGTTAGAGGGTTAGGGGGTTTAGTGGGTTAGGTTAGGGTTTGGGTTAGGGTTAGGGAGTGGTTGGGGTTGGGTTTTAGGGGGGAGGGTTGTAGGGGTAGGGTTTAGTTGGGTTTGGTTAGGGTTTGGGTAGGGTTTGAGTTGGTTAGGGTAGGGTTTTTGGGGTAGGGTAAGGGTTAGGGGTAGGGTTAGGGGTAGGGTTAGGGTTTAGTAGGGTTAGGATTAGGGTTAGTAGTAGGGTTAGGGGTAGGGTTAGGGGTAGGGTAAGGGTTAGGGGTAGGGTTAGGGGTAGGGTTAGGAGTAGGGGTAGGGTAAGGGTTAGGGGTAGGGTTAGGGGTAGGGTTAGTAGGGTTAGGGTTTAGTAGGGTTAGGATTAGGGTTTGAGGTAGGGTTAGGAGTTGTGTTAGGAGGGGTTTGGGGGAGGGTTGGGTTTTTAAAGGGGGGGGGTTTGGGTTTAGTAGGGGGTTTGGATTAGGGGTTTTGGGGAAAGGGGTTTGGGAAAGGGGTAGGGTGGGGTAGGGTTGGGGTTAAAGGGTTTGGGGGGGGGAGTAGGGTTTTGGGGAAGGGGGGGGGTTAGGGGTGGGTAAAGGGTTTGGGGGTGGGTTAGGGTGGGAGTGGTAGGGTAGGGTTGGGTTTGGGTATGGGGTAGGGTAGGGTAAGGGGTTTGGTAGGGGTAGGGTTAGGGTTAGGGGGGAAAGTAGGGGTTGGGTTTAGGGGGGAGGATTTGGGATTTTGAGGTAGGGGTTTGGAGTTGTGTTAGGGGGGAAATTATTTTGGGGGTTTGGGTTTTGGGTAGGGGTGGGTTTTGTAGGGGGAGGGGTTTGTAGGGTTAGGGGGGTTTGTTGGGTTTTGGGGGGTTGGGGTTTGGGTTTGGGGGTTGGGTGGGGGGGGTTAGGGGGAGGGGGAGGGTTAAGGGGGTAATTTTTTGGGGAAAAGGGGGGGGGTTAGGGGGGGGGTTATAGGGGTTTTTTTTATTTTTTATTTATTTTTTATTTTTTTTTAAATTTTTTTTTTTAAAGGGGGTTTTTTTAAATTAAAAATAATTTAAATTATTTTTTAAATTTTTTATAAATTATTTATATTAATTTTAATTTATATTAATTTTTATATTTTATTATTTTAATTTATTTTTTATTTTTTTTAAATTAATTTTATTAATTTTTAATTTTTTTATTTTTTTTAAAGGGGGGGTTTAGGGGGTGGGGGTTAGGGTTATGGGTTTGGGGGTTAGGGTTAGGGTTTTTTGGGGTTTAAAAGGGTTTTAATTTTTTTTTAAAATATTTTTGGGAGGGGTAGGGGTTTGGGGTAGGGTAAGGGGGTAGGGTAAGGGGTAGGGGTAGGGTTAGTAGGGTTAGGGTTTGTAGGGTTAGGATTAGGGTTTAAGGGGGGTTTAAAAAATTGTGTTGGGGTTAATTTTTGGGGTAGGGGTTTTGGGGTTGGGGTTAAGGGGGGTTAGGGTTTATAGGTTTTTTAGGGGTTTAGTAGGGTTTTTTTTTTGGGTTTAGGGGTTTTTGGGGTTGGGGTAGGGGTAGGGTAAAGGGTAGGGTTTTGGGGTTGGGTGGGGGTTTGGGGGTAGGTGTGGGGTGTGGGGTTTTTTTAGGGTTTTGGAGTTTGGGGAAAGGGTTAGGGTTAGGGGTGGTAGGGTTAGGGTTTTTAATTTTAAAAAAGGGGGGATTTGGGATAAATAGGTTAAATTAATAATGTTGATTTGAAATAAAGGAAAACGTGAAAAACGGGTCCAAAAAAACAATTTTCCAAAGAAAAAAGAAAAATGTCTTTTTGGGTTTTTTTTTGGGAGCATTTTTTGGGAAAAAACCGGTTAAAAAAAAACATCCAAAAAGTTGTGTGAAAAAACCCCCCTTAAAAGTGTAACCATAAAATTATTTTTTAATTGATACTTTTTAAAAATTGTTTTTTGTGAATTATTTTTTAATTTGTTTTTTTTTTTTTACACACTTTTGTAAAGGGGTAAATAAATTTGTAAAAAGGGGGCGGGTGTGTTGTTCAACTTAGGTGGTTTTTTTGTTTGTTTCTGTAATATTTTTAAATTTTTCCCCCCTGTAAATTTATCAGGGCTTTACCCAAATTTTTTTCCAATTTCCAAGGTTAATTTAAACAGTGCTTGGAAAAAAAACTTAAACATTGGGGTGGAAATCGGGTGTAACCCCTCTTTCTTTGGGTATTTATTTATTTTGCCTTTGGGGAATTTACTTGTAATTTTTTTTCCTTGGGCCCAAAACCAAAATTTAAATTGGTGCCACAATTTTTAAATTTGTTAACAACATTTTCCAGTTTGAATCTTCATCGAAATAATAGCTGGTGGTTCAGATTTTGGGAGTCCAAAACTACCCGTTTCTCTGTGGTTTAAAAGGAAACCGCAGAAGTTGATTTAGCTTTTTTTTCTTTAAAGGAACAGAGAACGTCTGTAGCTCAGAATCTGTACAAGATATGAAAAATATTTACAAAGCTGCTCAATGTTTTGTGTAGAATTAGACTGTGGAATTTTGTTACATAGCATGGTTTAAAAAAAAAAAATGTGGGCCCTCAAGTTAAATTCCTCCCCTTTAAACCCCCAAAGCCGAAAAGGCCCGAAAAATATTAATGACCAGAAAAATTTTTTTTAAATTTTTGCCCCCTTGGTTTCAAAAAGTTTAATTTTTTTTTTTTTTAATGATGCAAATTGGGAAAGAGGCCCCGTTTTATTGAGACAAGTTTTTTCTTTTTGGGGGGGAAAAGTTTAAGGGTTTATTTATAAAAAAATTGGAATTTTTTTTTTTAAAAATTTTTTAATCCAATTTTTTTTTTTTTTTCACCCCTTTTACATTTCACAATTAATAAATTGTTTGATTAATTCTACAGGTTTTTACGGTCGTGTGGATACCTAATATGTGTAGCGTTTTTTTGTGTGTGTAATATGTACACAATAATTTTTTATTAAAAATTTATTTTATTTTATATTATTTTTTTTTTTTTTTTATATTATGTTTTTTACTTTTTTTTTAATCCCATAAAGGGAGAACTGTGTTACTTTTTTTACACTTAGTAATGTATTAGCATATTCATATATGCTAATACATTGTAATCTGTGTCAGTCTGACACAGGCAGTGATCAGGACAGCTCACAGTCTGCCCTGATCACTGGCTTCTTACACATACAGTCCTGAGGCTACTCTAGGTCCCCAGGGCTGACTGTGCAGCCGTTCCCCGGGCTCTGTCGGGGCACCCAACAGAGCAGGGAAACCCTTTGATTGCGCTGCCGTGACGAACTGCGACAATCAAAAGGTTAAAGCACCGGGGAGCGAAGGTTTCCCCTGCTTCCCGATGCGCGCAGGAGCTGTGCTGGGATCAGCACTGTGTAGTACAGCCCCGATCACAGCGCAGCTGCGGCACCAGGCGATGTCTGCAGCGACACCAACAGACATCGCTGCAGACGAATGACCCACACCAGCCGACGTCAAAAGACGTTAAGGAGTTAAATATTTGATTAATATTTATTGAAAAGAGAAGAAATATTTATAATAACGGTTTATTTATTTAGCTCCTTCCAAATGCGCTGGATTTTTTTTGTTTTGTCTTTCCGAGAGCCACAGCTTTTTTATTTTTCCATCTACATAGACGTATAAGGGCTTTTTGCAGGACAAGATGGATTTTTCAGTGGTACCATTTACCATGTTATATAAACTACTAGGAAACCAAGTGTCTTTGTGGAGTAGGACATGGAAAAAAAAACATATTGTGCAGTTTTTGGGTGGGTTTCGCTCATGAAGATCACTATGCAGTATATATAAAAGGGATCTCTGCTTCTGATAGAATAACATAACTACAGGGTAACACAGAGACAAACAGATCTCCCTCCAGTTCTCCGTTCTGGTACCAGTGGTAAAAGAAGTCCTCAAGGAGGTTCCCCCCTTAGCTGGGATTTATGACATGTATTAAAGGGGTTGTCTCACTACATTGATTCATCTCACCTCAGTCCTGTTTTTTTGGTGTCACTTTGAATTCAGGGACGTGTTTACTGGGTTCTACTAGGCTGCCGTAGAAGCCAGGTCTGTAGCTATAGCGACCAGTGCTGGCAGCCTATCCGGAGAGATCAAACAGGTCTGCAGCTATAGCACCAGTGCTGGCAGCCTATCAGGATATAGTGAACAGGTCTGTAGCTATAGAGACCAGTGCTGGCAGCCTATCAGGATAGATGTAACAGGTCTTTAGATATAGCGACCAGTGCTGGCAGCTATCGGAGAGATCGAACAGGTCTGTAGCTAAAGCAACCAGTGCTGGAAGCCTATCAGGATACATGGAACAGGTCTGTAGTATAGTGACCAGTGCCGGCAGCCTATCTGGAGAGATCAGACAGGTTTGTAGCTATAGTGACCAGTGCTGGCAGCCTATCGAGGAGAGATGGAAACAGGTCCTGTAGCTATAGCAACCAGTGCTGGCAGCCTATCAGGAAGATCGAAGAGGTCTGTAGCATATAGCACATATATAACGACCTTTTTTTTTCTACACCGTGTAGAGTCAACAGGGGTCCCCCTGTAACAATTAACGAAAACAACTTCTGGCAGGAGGTTATCCTCCACCAAACTTCATCTCTTTGATATAAACTGTAATGAAACTTCATAGAAAAACAGCAAACTTGGCAGTAGCCTATTATAGTAGCATCAATGCGTTTACAAACATAAACGTAGATCTTTGAGGGTATATTACACGGCTAACTTGGCTCGCTCTCTCCCCTACACGTTGTATATGTGTCAAAAATATATACAGCGAAAAGTACTGTTATCGCGAGCCTCTCAAGCAGACCACACTGTGTCCTCTCAGCCTGATTAGAACGATGCAAAGGACTCTGCGCCTAGACGTTTCGGGTCTCCCTTTGCTGGCAGCCTATCATGGAGAGATCAAACAGGTCTGTAGCTATAGCAGACCAGCCTGACAGCCTATCATGAGAGATTGAAAATGGTCTGTAGCTATAGCGACCAGCGCTGGCAGCCTATCAGGAGAGATTGAACAGGTCTGTAGCTATAGTGACCAGCGCTGGCAGCCTATCAGGAGAGATTGAACAGGTCTGTAGCTATAGTGACCTGAGGAGCTGATGCAGCCCATACAAGAGGGGATATCTAGGAATAGGTAGGATACTGTTAATGGACATATATTGCAAAGTGACTTGTTTTTTCAAGATCTTTAACATAAAATGCAGCAAACCTTGTAGTGAGACAACCCCTTTAAGGCCTGTGTTTTGTAGAGTGTTGCAAAGATCCCTGTGTAGTCACCTAGAACAGCAAACAGGGAAACATATAACTATGGGCCCTGGGGCAAAGCAAAGTTCTGGACCCTACCCAAGCACATGACATCACAACGGATTTACATAGTTACACAGTACGGTTGAAAAAAGACACGTGTCCATCAAGTTCAACCAAGGGTGGGGGAAAAGTGGGTTAAGGGAGGGAGACGAGGATTTTAAGCCCAACCTCTCCACTGGTTAGTGCCCTGAAACCCACAAGGCAAGACCAATCTGCTCTGATTATGCCTCTAAACATGCCCAAACATTACATCCCATCAGGTCACACCTCTAACCATGCCCAAACAATACATCCCATCAGGTCACACCTCTAACCAAAGCCCAAACAATTAATCCCATCAGGTCACACCTCTAACCATGCCCAAACATTACATCCCATCAGGTCACACCTCTAACCATGCCCAAACAATACATCCCATCAGGTCACACCTCTAACCATGCCCAAACATTACATCCCATCAGGTCACACCTCTAACCATGCCCAAACATTACATCCCATCAGGTCACACCTCTAACCCTTCCCACAACTTACCTCCCATCAGGTCACACCTCTAACCATGCCCAAACATTACATCCCATCAGGTCACACCTCTAACCATGCCCAAACATTACATCCCATCAGGTCACACCTCTAACCATGCCCAAACATTACATCCCATCAGGTCACACCTCTAACCATGCCCAAACAATACATCCCATCAGGTCACACCTTTTAAAACCCTGCCCAAACATTAAAAACCCCCTCAGGTCACCTTAACCATGCCCCAAAAAATACACCATCGGGTCACACCTCTAACCCTGCCCAAAATTACATCCCCTCAGGTCACACCCCTAACCATGCCCAAACATTACATCCCATCAGGTCACACCTCTAACCATGCCCAAACATTACATCCCATCAGGTCACACCCTCTAACCAGCCCAAACAATACATCCATCAGGTCCCCACCTCTAACCATTGCCCCAAACAATACATCACATCAGGTCACACCTCTAAAACCCTGCCCCAAACAATACATCCCATCAGGTCACACCTCTAACCATGCCCAAACAATACATCCCATCAGGTCACACCTCTAACCATGCCCAAACATTACATCACATCAGGTCACACCTCTAACCATGCCCAAACAATACATCCCATCAGGTCACACCTCTAACCACCCATCTCCCTGTTCCTCTAAAAAACACCAGGATCCCCTGCTTGAGGCCTGTAACAGGAAGCACCCATGATGTCTTGTAGGTCGCAGGTCTAAAGCAGTCTGTAGCCCACAAGCCTACTTGTTGGAGTGGGGAGCTGATGTCTACCTTCGTGTTTTTTGTCGTTTTTCTGCATCCTGAGAACATAGAGATGGTTAAATAAGTGCTCCAGGCCCCAATCTGGTTATGCTGTCAGAGCCGTCGTATCCATTGGTCACACTAGGCAGTTGTCCAGGGGCCTCACAATCATGGGGGGCCCCGTGATCTGCGGTATGTCCCAAGCAGCGAAACCAGGGCACATGCTCTTGATCCTCAGGTTGGTGCTGCATATTTAAAGGGGTGTTCCGGGCCTTAACATTGTTTGTTTGTCTGTTGGGATATGAGAGGAAATAGAAGAGAAACCTCATACTTCCCTCCCTGAGGCTCATGTCCACTCCCGGCTGCCGGTCCGTTCACCGCCACTGAAGCAGGGAAAGGTTTTCATTCACCTGACAGCCCCAGCCAATTGCCGGCCACAGCGGTCACGGGTACGTGTCGTGATATTGTGGCCTGTGACTGGCTGCACCTGTCATGTGAATGATGGACGTTCACTGCATACTTCCAGGTTGAGCGCACCGGCAGCCAACGATGGACATTCACTGCTTACTTCCAGGTTGAGCGCACTGGCAGCCAACGATGGACATTCACTGCTTCCTTCCTGGTTGACCGCACTGGCAGCCAACGATGGACATTCACTGCTTACTTCCGGGTTGAGCGCACTGGCAGCCAACGATGGATATTCACTGCTTACTTCCAGGTTGACCGCACCGGCAGCCAACGATGGACATTCACTGCTTACTTCCGGGTTGAGCGCACTGGCAGCCAACGATGGACATTCACTGCTTACTTCCGGGTTGAGCGCACTGGCAGCCAATGATGGACATTCACTGCTACGACGGTTTCCGGGTTGAACGCACCGGCAGCCAACGATGGACATTCACTGCTTACTTCCGGGTTGAACGCACCGGCAGCCAACGATGGACATTCACTGCTTACTTCCGGGTTGACCGCACCGGCAGCCAACGATGGACATTCACTGCTTGCTTCCGGGTTTGAACGCACCGGCAGCTAAATGATTTGGGGACGCATTTCACTGCTTACTTCCGGTTGAGCGCACTGGCAGCCAACGATTGGACATTCACTGCTTGTCTTCCGGGTTGGACGCACTGGCAGCCAACGATGGATATTCCCTGCTTACTTCCGGGTTGAGCGCACTGGCAGCCATCGATGGACATTCACTGCTTGCTTCCTGGTTGAACGCACTGGCAGCCAACGATGGACATTCCCTGCTTACTTCCGGTTGAGCATATTTGGCAGCCAACGATGGCATTCACTGCTATCTTCCAGGTTGAGCGACTGGCAGCCAACGATGGACATTCACTGCTTGCTTCCAGGTTGAATGCACTGGCAGCCAACGATGGACATTCACTGCTTACTTCCGGGTTGAGCGCACTGGCAGCCAACGATGGACATTCACTGCTTACTTCCGGGTGATCGCACTGGCAGCCAACGATGGACATTCACTAATTACTTCCGGTTGAGAGCACCGCAGCCAACGATGGACATTAAAACTGCATGGTTCCGGTGTGAGAGCACCGGCAGCACAAGATGGACATTCACTGCTTACTCCGGTTGAGCGCACTGGCAGCCAACGATGGACAATTCACTGCTTACTTCCGGGTTGAGCGCACCGGCAGCCATCGATGGACATTCACTGCTTGCTTCCGGGTTGAACGCACTGGCAGCCAACGATGGACATTCCCTGCTTACTTCCGGGTTGAGCATACTGGCAGCCAACAATGGGCATTCACTGCTTACTTCCAGGTTGAATGCACTGGCAGCCAACGATGGACATTCACTGCTTGCTTCCGGGTTGAGCGCACTGGCAGCCAACGATGGACATTCACTGCTTACTTCCAGGTTGAGCGTACTGGCAGCCAACGATGGATATTCACTGCTTACTTCCGGGTTGAGCGCACTGGCAGCCAACGATGGACATTCACTGCTTACTTCCGGGTTGAGCGCACTGGCAGCCAACGATGGACTTTCACTGCTTACTTCCTGGTTGAGCGCACTGGCAGCCAACGATGGACATTCACTGCTTACTTCCGGGTTGAGCGCACTGGCAGCCAACGATGGACATTCACTGCTTACTTCCAGGTTGAACGCACTGGCAGCCAACGATGGACATTCACTGCTTACTTCCGGGTTGAACGCACCGGCAGCCAACGATGGACATTCACTGCTTGCTTCCGGGTTGAACGCACTGGCAGCCAACGATGGACATTCACTGCTTACTGTCATGGGTGGTCCCGCAGCCCACAGGGTGGGCTGTGGGCGCACCCGTGTCCCCTCGGCGCCCCCTGCAGTAGGGACGAGTGGCGCTGCGGTCCGCATATTGGGCCGCGGACACACTCGCTTCCCTGGGAGCCAGCACTTACCCAGCCACGCTCCCTTCCCCGCGCTGCTGCACGCGCTCCTGTCTCCTAGGGTGCGTGCGCAGCAGCTATTCCATATTTAAAGGGCCAGCGCGACGGTAATTGGTTAATTGCTGGTCCTATATATTGGTACCACCTCCGGCACTTCCTTGCCAGATCTATTGTGCCCTAGCCTTTAGAGAAAGCGTTTCCAGTGTGCGTCCTAGTGTCTTCTACGTTGCTGACCCTTCGCCTACATCTCTTGACCACGAACCTATGCCGCGCTGCCCTGACCTGTTTGCCCGTCCACGACTACGAGTTTGGTGTTACGATTCGGTACCTCGCTGCACCTCGGCTGCCACCGCAAGCTAGTCGCGCTAGGGGTAGCCACCTGGTAGGAGTCCCGCCGCAGCAAGTCCATCCCGCTTTGTGGCCGGCTCTGGTGAAAACCGGGACCTACTTAGACCCCGCTCCCCGGTGCGGCCGTTATCCAGAGGATCCACTACTCCAGCCATTACACTTACTTGAATGCACCGGCAGCCAATGATGGACATTCACTGCTTGCTTCCAGGTTGAGCAATGTTAGGGCTGGGAACACCCCTTAAAATATGCAGCTTGAGGATCAAGCGCATGTGCCCTGGTTTCCTAGTTCGTACCTCAGACCACTGGGCCCCTATGATTGTGAGGCCCCTGGGCAACTGCCTAGTGTGCCCAATGGACAGCATAACCAGACTGAAAAATAAATGTCTTAATCTGCAGCAGCTGCCTCCTACAGCATAAACTAGGCGTCTGCAAGGTTCCCATCGTGCTATTTTAGTTGTCCATGTAAACGTATCATAGTCAGAAACAAAGAAAATACACCTTCCACTCACTGAGACAGATGTGTTTAGATGAAGTGAAAGTATGTAAAGAAGTGAGGATACATTTGTAGTGCAAACCATTGGTATCATTTACAGAGGAAATCCTGTCCCAGGAAACTAAGCAGAATGTATGATGAAATGAATGATCTGCAGAAATCCTGACCACAATAACGGCTCCGGCACGGCTGCTTTCCCCCACATCTGTGACTATACAGGCCGGGTGTCCTATGGGGATCCCTCTGGCTATAATATATTGGGACCATCATTCCCAACCATATAAGTAAGGGCAGCAGACCCAAGTAGAATAAGTTTGGGATGTTTTGGTAACCTCTCACAAAGGACACAACATGTGTTTTTTTTACCCATACCTCCTTCCAAAAGCCATAACTTTTTCATTTTTCCATCTATATAGACTATTAAATATACACATAACACATTAATGTGCCTGTTTTACAAATTTTTAAATTGCTTATGGGACAATTAATATAAACATATAGATTTTAAAATGTTCTGTAGGCCTTTATTATATTACACTATTATAGCAAAAAATTTTAATTTGCTCGGTGCTACATTATAATGGGCGTAGGCACTATTAAAAAACCCAAAGCCTTTATTTTACTCTGTAAACACTTTAAAAATACACTATATGACAAAATTATTTGGCCTGATGCATATTAATATATACTTACACTATTTTTTTATGTATTTATCCCACTATTAATATTACACATATACACTATTTTAAGTGCTCTTTTATGGTATATTATATTGGACTGTATGGGACATTAATAAACACTAATAGCATATTAAGTTCGTATGGCACATTATAATGGCTGTTTGGGACTATTTAAAAATACACTACAAGCACTATTAATGTACTCTTTAAAGCACATTAAAAAAAACATATAGCACAATTTTTTACTCTGTTGGGACATTAATATATACCTAAAATGCACTATTTTATTCTCGTATGGGGACTTTTAATATTTAAATTTGCACTATTAAAATTTCACTATTAATTATTATAGTGCTTTTACATATTTTATAGTATTATGGGACTATTAATATTAACTATATAGCATATTATATGTACTCCCGTATGGGAAAATTAAAAATACATAAAAGATTTTTAATTCTCTGTAGGCACTAATAAAATAAAAACATTACATATTATATGTCTCTGTTGGGATATTAATATGGACGTTGGCCTATTATATAAACTAATAGCAATTAGTACCTTATGGGACTTTAATATTCACTATAAACCAAAAATATGACTCTGATGGCAAATTTTTAAAAAAACACTATATAGCACATTAAAATTCCTTAAGGGGACTATTATATAAGGACTCGAATGGCACATATTAATATAGTACCTATAAATCGATTATTATATGTGCTCTGTATGGCACTATTATATATGGACTGTATGGCACTATTAATATATATACTATTATATACACTGATATAAGCTACTCTCTGTATGGCACTATTAATATATACACTACATAGTATTATTATATGTACTCTTTATGGCACTATTAATATATACACTATATAGCACTATTATATGTACTCTGTATGGCACTATTAATATATATTGACTTATGCACTAAGAAATAAATACACAAATAGCACAATTATATATTACTACTTTATGGCACTATTAATATATACACTATATAGCACTATTATATGTACTCTGTATGGCACTATTAATATATACACTATATAGCACTATTATATGTGCTCTGTATGGAACTATTATATATGGACTGTATGGCACTATTAATATATACACTATAGTACATTAATATAAGTTCACTGTGTATGGCACTATAAATAATGTACTGTATGCACAATTAATATTATATACATATATATCATTCATTATATGTCTCGTGGATGCTACACGTTTAATGATATGGACTGTATGGCACTATTAATATATAGACTATATAGCACTATTATATGTACTCTGTATGGCACTATTAATATATACACTATATAGCACTATTATATGTACTCTGTATGGCACTATTAATATATACACTATATAGCACTATTATATGTACTCTGTATGGCACTATTAATATATACACTACATAGCACTAATAAAAGTACTCCTGACTGTATGGCAACGTATTAATAATATACACATATAGCACTATTATAAAGTAACTCCTGTATTGCACTATTAATATAAACACTAAATATCAATATAATTGGCTTCAGTATGCCACTAATATATATGGACTGTATGCCCTATAATATAGTTGGGACCTATAGTAGGCACTAGTATATAAATTTCCCATCCAGAGAGCGCGCATCAACTGTCCCATCCAAGAGCCGCCGCCATCATACTGTCCCAGCCAGAGAGCCTCATCACTGTCCCAGCCAAAAAAAAGAGCGCCGCCATCACCCTGTCGCCATCCCAGAAGACTGCCGCCATACACCTGTCCACCATAGAGCCTCACACCTGTCCTCAGCCAGAGAGCGTCCGCCATCACCAGTGTCCTATGCCAAGATCTCGCCGTGCCTCACCCTGTCCCCAGCCAGATAACAGCCTCCATCACCTGTCCCAAGCCAGAGACTGCCACCATCACCTGTCCCAGCCAGAGACTGCCACCATCACCTGTCCCCAGCCAGAGAGCGTAGCCTCTCATCAACCTGTCCCATCCCAGAGAGCGCCTCCAGTCAACCCGTCCAGCCATAGCGCGCCTCCATCAACCCGTCCCAGCAAGAAAGCGCCTCCAATCGAGTGTCCCAGCCAGAAGCGCCACCATCGAGTGTCCCTGCCAAGAGCTCCTCCTATCCGACTGTCCCCAGCCAGAGAGCGCCACCTCGACTGTCCCAGCCAGGATATCGCCGCCATCGTGACTGTCCCGAGCCCGAGAGCGCGCTCCATCGAGTGTCCCAGCCATAGAGCCGCCTCATCGACTGTCCCCCAGCCAAGAGCGCCTCCATCGACTGTCCCAGCCAGAAGAGCGCCTCCATCTCCTGTCCCGCCATAGAGGCCTCCAACGACTGTCCGCACTCAGCCTGAGAGCGCTCCATCGACTGTCCACGCCTGAGAGCGACTCCATCGACTGTCCCCCCAGGCCAGAGATGCGCCACCATCGACATTCCCAGCCAGAATCGCCTCCACATCGACTGTCCAGCCAGAGAGCGGCTCCATCGACCTTGTGTCCACAAAACCGAGAAGGGCTCCTCCATCGACAGTTACCCAACCAAGAGCGCCGTCCATCGACTGTCCCCCCAGCCAGAGAGCGCCACCACGAGTGTACCCAGCCATATAGCGCCTCCATCGAGTGTCCCACGCCAGGAGATCGCCCTGCCATCGAGTGTACCCAGTCCCAGAGAGCGCCTCCATCGAGTGTCCCAGCCAGATAGCCGCCTCCCATCTGAGTGTCCCCAGCCATAGTGATTTCTGTCCTCCATCATTGTCCCGCAGCCAGAGAGCGCCTCCATTCCAGTTGTGTGTCCCACCCAGAGAGCGCCTTCCATCTGACTTTCCAGCAGAGAGCCCTCCATCGAGTGACCATCCAGAGAGCGCCTCCATCGATTGTCCCATCCATAGAGCGCCTGCCACTGAGTGTCCCAGTCCATGAGCGGCCCTCCATCTGAGTTTTCCCAGCCAGTAGAGCGCCTCCAACCGAGTGTCCCAGCCATAGTAGCGCCTCCATCTAAGTTCCCAGCCAGAGAGCGCCTCCATCGAGTGTCCCATCCAGAGAGGGCGCCTCCATCGGTGTCCTCATCCCGCCAGAGAGCCGCCTCCATCGAGTGTCCCAGCCAGAGCGCCTCCAACGATTTCCCCAGCCAGATAGCGCCTCCATCGACGTCCCAGCCAGAGACGCCCCATCGACTGTCCCAGCCAGAGAGCGCCTCCTTCGACTGTCCCGCCAGAAGCGCCTACCTACGACTGTCCCAGCCAGAAGAGCGCCTCCATCGACTGTCCAAATACCTGCCATAGAGCGCCTCCGATCGACGTCCAGCCAGACATCCAAACTTGTCGCAAGCCGTATCCGAACACTATGCTCTTCTTTTCCCTCATTATCGCCCAACTCCATTCTCCTCCCACTTATAGCTTATCCCCAACTCCCTCGCCAAGTACAGATGAATTTCTACAACTCCCCCTGCTTCTACCCTCAACCTGTCAGCCCGCCACCACCTATCTTCCTCCTCTGTTATATATCCCTCAACTGCACCAAACAAACCCTGTCCAAAGTTACAGTTCTATCCTACTGCACCTACTCACCTCTCACGCCCTTCTGGCTTCCCCGGGACATATCCCCCAACCCAGGTGGGCCCCCCCAGGCACATTCCCACCATAGTCTCTGTGCTCCTCGAACAGACTCACCACTCCAATTCCGCAAATCCCATTCAACCAGATACACTTCGCCTCTACCCCTGGCTCCCACATCCCTCTCCTTGAGAGCTCTCTGGAATGTCGCCGTCTGTATTTAATAAACTTTCCTACATACATACTTGTTATCTCACGCAACTAACACTTCCTTGGCTTGACTGAAAACCTGGCTGACCCCCTCCTGACACAGTCTCCCTCGCCGCACTCTCTTTAGCGTCCCACCAACTTTACCCACACTCCTTCACACTGGTTAACAAGCATGGTGGAGGTGTCGGCCCCCACTGTCTGAACACCTGCTCTTTGTCCCCGCTCCACCTCTGTCTACCCTCACACACTCTTCCTTTAGAGGTGCACTCTGTCCGCATCTACTCCCCTTCCAACCTCCAAGTGGCTGTTTTCTACGCGACCCATCCCTGCCACGGCCTTTCTTGAACACTTAGCTTCCTGGCTACTCCACTTAATTACAACCGACATCCCCACTATCAACATTAGAGACTTCAACATCCCGATCGGACACCCCACACTGCTTCCAACAAACTACTTTCACACTCTGCTCCTCCTTCACACCTCTACACCCAATGACCTCAGAGCCAGTCACAAGTAAGATGGACAACACCCCCCCACTGGTACCTCATCTTCACCCCCTCTGCCCCTATCTGACATCTCTAACTCTCCACTACCCTAAATCCCTGACCACAACCAGCTTACCTTCAACGCTACTGAACACTCCGCCATCTCATCGCTTCCTCCAGACTCATATCCAGTACTAACCCAGCAGGAATCAACAAAACCTCAACCACTCACACCTCTCTGACCTCTCTACACCCTCTTTCCACTAAACTCCTCATTCAAATGACCCATACGCAGCCGACCCACTACTACAGACCCATAGCAATTGATCACCTGCCCTTCAGACTTCAGGTCGCTCCTCTCAACACAACAGAACCCGCAAGAATCAAACAGACAACCCTGGTCACACAGACTCTAACCAACAAGCCTGAGGCGTGCTTCAGATTGCTGAACCACCGCAGGAAGAAAACACACCTCTCATAGATGCCTTTGCCTAATACAAACACTCACCTGGCAAGACATATAAGTCACGCAACTCGCCTCATCAAACATAACTATTTCACCACTCTCATATCCTCCCTGTCCCCACAACCCAGACAATTATTCAAAACCTCACTCTCTTCTCCGTCCACCAACACCTCCTCCCCCATCCCTCCTTTCAGCAGATGACTTTGCCATTCACCTTCCTCCAGAGATCAACCTCATCAGAGAAAAGCTTCAGCCCGGAAAAAATAGTAAAAAAAAAATAAGGATTAAATATATTATATATTTACCGAAGTACCACGAAACATCCCTTAACAATTGCAACCTGCTCTTCCCCCATTAACTTGCTTCCCCAACGCTCACTCATGACAAGATCTCCTCCTTAATGTCAAAATCCAACCTCACTACCTGTAGTCTTGACCCACGCCATCCCAACCTTCATCCCAGACCTCAGTTTCTATCTCCCAGCCCACACCCATCTCTTCAACCTATCAAAAATAAAATCTCTGCCATCTTCCCTTCCTACTTTAAACAAGCTACTACACTCAGATCCTAAAAAAAAACAACCCTTGACTCCTTCTTCTCTGTCCAACATCGCCACATCTCACTGCTCCCTTTGGCTTTCCAAACTCCACGTAGCAGCACGTCTATCTCAGCTGTCCTCCCACCTCTCCTGCAACTCTCTCTATGACCTACACTACAATCTGGTTTTCACCCACCACCCACCGAAACCGCCCTAACACAAAGTCACCTAATGACCTAGGTAACTGCCTAAAGCCTCACACCACTACTCCTAGTGCCCCTCCTCTTGACCTGTCCACTGCCTTTGACACAGTCGACCATTCCCACCTGCACACATCCACACGCTCCCCGGCATCACGTACTTGCTATCTTTCCTGGATCTCCTCGTACCTCACATAATGTATCAGACTTTCAGCGCTCTCATTCCACGCTTCCACTTCCTCCCCCCCAGCCGTCTCTCTGTTGTGTCCCACAAGGTGTCAGTCCTGGCCCACTACTCTTCTCTATCTACACCCTCGCCTCGTCAGCTCTATAGCCGAGCACATAGGCTTTCTTACTCACCTGTATGCTGCTATACCCAACTCTACATCTCCCGTCCGCAGAGACCACTTCTCTACTCTCCCTTATCCCAGACGTTTCTGTCATCCATTCCCGTCCTTCTTTCTCATCACGAACACCCTAAACCAAATTGGAGAAAACAGAACTTATCATCTTTCCACCGTCCAACACGTATCCCCCTGCCCGCTCGAGCACGCATAACAGTCAAACGGCTCTACACTTTCACCGGTACCTACCAAAGTCCCGCTGCCTTGGGTAATCCTAGACTTCTAGCTTTATCTTTCAAACCAACACATCCAAACCCTCACCTCTGCCTGCCAGCCATCCACCAGAAAAACACTCCGGCATGCCGCTCATATCCTCGCTATGACACTACAAAAATGCCTTGTCCATGGCCTTGTCAACTCCCGCCTAGACTACAGCAACATCCTTCTCAGTGGCCTCCCAGCTATCACGCGCCTACGCTCCCCTCCAATCCATACCTTTAACATCTGCTCCGCGTCCTAATCCACCACTCTCCCTCGCTACTTCCTCTGCCTCTCCCCTCTGCCAATCCCTTCACTGCTTCCCATTCCAGCGTAATTCATTTTCAAGCTACAATCCATGACCTACAAGGCTCTCCATACCTCTCCCCTCCATACATCTCTGCCTCAATTTCCACATATCCCCCTCACCACTCTCCCGCTCCTCACAGGACCCGTCTCCTTCTCTCCCCTTATCATCTCCTCACACAACGCGTCTCCAAGACTTCTCCAGTGCTTCATCCCACACTTGGAACTCACTGCCCCAACAATATCAGACACTCTTCTCACCTCGCCACTTGCAAAAGTTTTTTTTTGTAAAAAAAAAAAAAAAAAACCTTAGAACCCTTCTCTTCAGGCTTGCCTATAACCTTACTAACATGCTCACTACTACCTCCACAGACATGACTTGCCCCTCACCTCCGTGTCCTCTTTCCCCCATCCTTGTAGATTGTAAGCCCTCGCGTGTTAGGGTCCTCTCTCCCCTCTGTCGTGCCAATATGTCATTAGCACGTACTCGTTTTCACGTATTAATGAATGAACCCCCCTCGAATGTACAAGTCCCCTGGAATCAATGGCGCTTTAAATAAATAATAATAATAATAAATAATAATAATATTATATGTGCTCTGTAGGGCACTATTAATATATAGACTATATAGCAGATGTCCTGATGATATAAGATGAGTGCTTGCCATGAAGATGGCACAAAAGGTAAAAAAAAAACCAAAAACATACAGACAGTCCCCAGGTTACAAGCAGGATAGGGACTGTAGGTTTGTTCTTAAGTTGAATTTGTATGCAAGTCACAACAGGTATATTTATTACATCTAACTCCAGCACAAGAGGCTTTTTTTTAGTTTTGGATAGTGCAGGGAAGGGTTTCTTCACTTGTTTTGCTGTCTGTGTCCCTGTTAAGAAGATTTCACCTCATGCTCACCTCATGTGCTGCTGTGGCATGCTTGAACTTGTCATTCCATATCTGCTGTGGAACATGGAACTACAAGTGCCAGCATGCCCCATAAGTCTCCGTTTGAAAGTAGGGGACAGATGTAAGTCAGAACGGTGTAAGTCGGGGACTGCCTGCACTCGCGTCATGTTTGCGGGCGTTTTGATTTTACAGCTTTCCCGCTTCGGTATAAATGATGTGTTCTTTTGTTTTTACAGGTTGATACGACTCTGGCAATACCAGATATGTAGGGTTTTTGTTATGTTTTGGTACCGTAAAAAAAATCCAAACATTTTCTATTTTTTATACTCGCGCCGTTTTCTGTGACCAATAACTTTCTTGTGCTTCCACCTCCGGACCTAAGTGAGGGCACATTTTTTGCGGGCTGAAGTGCACTTTTTATTGGTACCATTTTGGGATGCGTTTTTTTTTTGTTCACTTTTATTCCAATTTTTAGGGGACGCGAAATGACCACACGCAATTTTGGTGTTTGAAATTTTTTATCTTCTATGCTGTTCAGCGTATGGGACAAATCATGTTCCATTTTAATAGACTGGACTTTTACGGACGCGGTGATACTGAATCTGTGTAACTTTTTTATTATTTTCCTTTTTTTTAATACGTAAAATGGCAAATTGTACAAACAATGCAGAAGGCTGATTTAGAGATGGTGGTTTCATCATTTTCTGCCTGGTACATGGCGGTGAGGGAACAGGGAGATGGTCACATTTGTGCATTTCCCCCTTTCATGTCTATGGGGGTTCCAAATGTAGTCAAGCACACTTGCTTGGCTATATTCAGAACACCTAGAAATATGAATGGGGAGAATTGTAGGAAGCGTGGTCTTCTCCCCGTTCTTCTCACTATGAGCCGGCCTCAGAGAACGGGGAGATGGTCGCGCATATGCTGTTCTTCCTTTTCATTTCTATGGGAGTTTGGATTATACCTGAACTCACTCGCCTGGTTATCTCTGGAACTTTGATAGAAAGAAATGGGGAGAATTGCGCATCAGCAACTGTCTCCCCCCTTCTCTGAAGCCGGCTCATAGTGAGGAATGAGGAGATGGCAGCACATGCGCAGTTCTCTTCTTTTTACAGGAGATCTGGATATAAACAGGCGAGTGTGCTCAGGTATAAGCAGAACTTCCATAGAAATGAATGGGGAGAATTGCACATCACCCACTGTCTCCCCATTCTCTGAGGTCGGCTCATAGTGATAAGAACAGGGTGATGGCCGCACTTGTGTATTTTCCCCCTTTCATGTCTATGGGGGTTCCGAATGTAGCCAATCACACTTGCTAGGCTGTATTCAGAACTCCCATAAAAGTGAATGGGGAGAATTGCGCAAACGGGGCCACCGCCTCGTTCTTCTCACTATGAGCCGGCCTCAGAGAACGGGGAGATGGTCGCACATACGCAGTTCACTCCATTTATTTCCATGGAGGTTCCGATTATACCAGAGAACACTCATCTGGTTAGATCCAGATCTCCCGTAAAAACAAAAGGGGAGAACTGCGCATGTGCGGCCATCTCCCCGTTCTATGAGCTGGCCTCAGAGATTGGGGAGAGAGTCGCTGATGTGCAATTCTCCCCATTCATTTCTATGGAAGTTCTGATTATACCTGAGCACACTCGCCTGGTTATATTTAGAACTTCCATAGAAATGAATGGGGAGAACTGCGCATGAGCGACTGTCTCCCAATTCTCCAAGACCAGCTTATAGTGAGAAGAACGGGGCGATGGCTGTACTTGTGCATTTTCCCCCTTTCATGTCTATGGGGGGTTCCGAATGTAGCCAATCACGCTCGCTAGGCTGTATTCAGAACTCCCATAAAAATGAATGGGGAGAACTGCGCAAGTGTCGCCATCTCCCTGTTCTTCTCGCTATGAGCCGGCCTCAGAGACCGGGGAGATGGTCGCACATGCGCAGTTTTCCCTATTTACTTTCATGGAGGTTCCGATTATACCGGCGCACACTCTCCCGGTTATATCCAGATCTTTTGTAAAAACAAAAGGGGAGAACTGCGCATGTGCGACCATCTCCCCGGTCTCTGAGGCCGGCTCATAGCGAGAAGAACAGGGAGATGGCGACACTTGCGCAGTTCTCCCCATTCATTTTTATGGGAGTTCTGAATACAGCCTAGCGAGCGTGATTGGCTACATTCGGAACCCCCATAGACATGAAAGGGAGAAAATGCACAAGTACAGCCATCGCCCCGTTCTTCTCGCTATAAGGTAGCTGGTCTTGGAGAATGGGGAGACAGTTGCTCATGCGCAGTTCTCCCCGTTCATTTCTATGAAAGTTACGATTATACCTGAGCACACTCGCCTGGTTAAATCTGGAAATGAATGGGGAGAACTGTGCATGTGGGCCATCTCCCCATTCTTCTAGCTATGAGCTGGCCTCAGAGAAGGGGGAGAAGAGTCTCCCCATTCATTTCTATGGAAGATCTGATTATACCTAAGCACACTCGCCTGGTTATATCTGGAAATGAACGGGGAGAACTGCGCATGTGCGGCCATCTCCCCGTTCTCCAAAAGCGGCTTATAGCGAGAAGAACGGGGCGTGGCTGCAATTGTGCAGCTTTCCCCCTTTCACATCTATGGAGGTAGCAAATGTGGCCAAGCCCACTCGCTCGGCTATATTCAGAACTCCCATAAAACTGCGCGTGTGCGACCATCTCTCCGGTCTCCGGACTCATAAGAATGGGGAGATGTTCGCGCTTGTGCAGTTTTTCGCATCTATGGTGGTTTTGAATGTAGTCAAGCACATTCTCCCCGTTACATCTGGAACTCCCATAGAGATGAATGGGGCACACAGCGACCTGCAAGCCAAACTCAGAAGGGATTTGGTGAAGCGGTGACAACCCCCTTTAAGCCCAGTTTTGGGTCATCTCTGTGATGTGTGGAGACTGTATGACTCTTCTCAATGGTCGGACAATGACTTCCAGGTCCATGGCCGATCCCATCGCATTGTAAACAGTCGTAAGACTTTTTCGACCAGCAGGGGGCAGCCCGGTGTCACTGATATCTCTAAGCCAAGGCCACTTCTCGCGAGGTTTCCGCCCTTTCTTTCCTTTCTGCACCCGGCCTGCATAGCCACCATACGGGTAGGGAGATACCAGGTCTCGCCTCCCGGGGGTTGCTGGAAACCGAAGAAATCGGCCGAGGAGATCGCAGTTTCCTGTAAAGCGATCGGTAAGTAACACTTTGACCGAGCCCTGCTATCTGCCACCGTGACCTCCCTGTAGGCTCGCCCTGCGCCTATCTGGGTCATTGTATGCCCTTCCGCGCGAGATCGGCTCTGCGCATGCTCCGTCGGAGGGGGGGGGGGATCCAAAGGGATTCGCGAGTAGCGACCGAGCGTCCCTGATTCTTAGTACATATGACCCGTTTATCGTGATAGGAGCCCATGAAAGCTTCTGGATTTGGAGTGTGGCATGTATGACAGTGCTGGGTGTTACTGCCCCGGAAGTCTAGCTCTATAGTGTTATATACTGGTCTATAGTGTTATACGGTGGTCTATAGTGTTATATACTGCTCTATAGTGTTATATACTGCTCTACATGAACTAGTGGAGGCAGCTGACTACTTGTTATGGCAATGAGAAGAGATCTAGGGGCATTCATTACATGGCTTATAGGATGTGAGACGCGTGTGCGTGCGTATAGGAGGGCGACGGAGACGCGCGCGTATATATAGGAGGGCGACGGAGACGCGCGCGCGTGCGTATAGGAGGGCGACGGAGACGCGCGCGCGTGCGTATAGGAGGGGAAGAGCCGGCCGGGGATAAAGGGGCGACGGAGGCCGCGCGGTGCGTAGGGGGCGAGGGACGCGGCGTGCTATGGGAAAGGGAGGGCGGGTGTGGGGGGGGTATAGGAGGATGTGCTCCTACATGAAGAATATTCTTCTTAGTAAACTACATTTTCCCAGACTTTTATAAGGCTATGAGGCTTTGCGTGTAAGGTGTCAGAGCTGGAGCTGTAGTACGTGCAGGGGGCATGTGCTGCCCGGACAATATAGCTTTATACAGCGTCATAAACGGATATGGCTGCTGCACCTCCGAGGCTTCTACTTTACATTGATAAATATTTTTAGAGCCGGTCTTTTTACCCTCAGTGCGAGCACATCCTACCTCTGACTATAACCTCCCCTTCAATATCTGGCAAGGCCGGAGCCGGGCAGTCCCCTCTCAGCTACCACAAGGCATTATGGGATGATACGGCATGATAAAAAGATACGTTATGACAGGATATAATATGACAGCACGATATACAATGTTATGACATATTACATGATAAAGGATATAAGATGACAATGTAATTGCATGATTTAATAACATGACCAGATACATGATTACATATTAGAATATATAGCTGGATTAGGATCTATTATGTTCTGATACAACCTGATACAATGATGATGTTACGAACTTAACAGACTGGATAGTCCTCATGTAATATTTATGGCCGAGGTATTCGCTGTAGTATTCCCATCTCGCCGCTTATGCAGCGCGTTGGCCTCCATTGCAGGTATCTGTCTAGAATCACAGGTGTCAAACTGCGGCTCTCCAGCTGTTGGGAAACTACAACTCCCATCATGCCCACTGTTATAGATTATGCAAATGCATGGTGGGAGTTGTAGTTTCCCAACAGCTGGAGAGCCACAGTTTGACATCCCTGGAGTCTAGATACTGAGAAAATGACGCCAAGCCCACAGAGATGTTGCTATTGGACTATGTTCGCTCTGTTTGCTGGATACATAGTAGCCTACAACTATATATCCTGCACCAGTATACTGCGGGGAAATACTCCATAGACTGTCTATATTCTGTCGTAGATTTCACCTTTGTAATAACACAGGGAGTTCACCCCATGTGAACTTACCCATATAGCAGGGAGGGGGGTATTTGTAGGGGTTCCCCCAATATGGAAGCATCCCCTTCCTCCTCCACGGTTTCTTGAATTTGGAAACCTCTGGTTTTTAGGCTCTGTCTCCTGCAGTGGACAAAAAACGACCTGAAAACAAATGACTAAAAACGTTAATGAAGCTGAGTTTTCTGTCCCCTCCTGTCAAAAGCAGCTGAAAAAACGGCTGTTTTTCGGCGTGTTTTGCGTTTTTTGGAGTGTCTTTGCTCTGCTTTTTAATGCACAAATTAAGCCATTGGATGTAATCTACACCCTACAGGTGGAGTTAACATGTTAAGTAGTCACTTCCTTTAGATCACTGTAGCCATTGTGAGCACATTCCAATGTGTGCTACTACTATATTACATTTTGCACCAGATTCTTGCACCAAAATCCAAAAAAACCCAAATTATCTTTCCATACAGCAAGATAACTGTATTAGCGTCAAAATCTGTAAAGAAAAGGGTTTTAGCGGCAAAAAAACCTGCATTATTGCGCCAAAGTCCGTAAAAAAAAACCCTATTTTTAGTGTCAGAAGCGAGATCACTTTATTAGCGCCAACATTTTTAAAGATATTGATCTTAGCGCCGAAATCCGTAAAAAAAACGGATTCTGGCGCCGAAATCCATAAAAAAAACTTTTTTTTTGTGTCAAAAGCTAGATCACTTTACTAACGCCAAAATCTGTAAAGATACGATTTTAAGCACCAAAATCTATTTTAAAAAAAAATAGAATCTGGCGCAGAAATCCATAAAAAACTTATTTTTTTGTGTCAAAAGCTAGATCGCTTTATTACCGCCAAAATCTGTAAAGATACGGATTTTAGCACCAAAATCCGTAAAAAAACGGATTCTGACGCTGAAATCCGTAAAAAATTTATTTTTTGTGTCAAAAGCTAAATCACTTTTAGCGGCAAAATATGTTCAGTAAAGGATTTTAGCACCAAAATACGTAAAAAAACGGATTCTGACGCTGAAATCCGTAAAAAAATTTATTTTTTGTGTCAAAAGCTAAATCACTTTTAGCGCCAAAATATGTTCAGTAAAGGATTTTAGCACCAAAATCCGTAAAAAAACGGATTCTGATGCTGAAATCCGTAAAAAATTTATTTTTTGTGTCAAAAGCTAAATCACTTTTAGCGCCAAAATATGTTCAGTAAAGGATTTTAGTGGCAAAATCCGTAAAAAAACCGCATTTTAAGCGTCTGATGCGAGATAACATATTTTGGTGGTTAAAAAGTTAAGAAAAGGATTTTAGTGCCTAAATCCGTAAAAAAAAAACCTTATTTTTATCGTCACAAGCGAACTTTTAGCGTGAAAATCTGAAAAAAACGTATTTTTAGCGAAAAAAATATGATTTGCGCAAAAATCGTTAGCGAGCAAAGCATGATCCTTTTATTATGAATGGTACAGACAAGGACACATCAGACACTTGTATGCAAATTTAGGATTAACCTTTGTTACACCCATTATAGGTGGGACTTGGGTCTCCTGGGAGGGTTTTCATTGAAAAATCGCGGCAAAAAACGCGCCAAAAGACGTCTGGCGCTTTCCATAGACTCCTGTAGTACATTTTCTGCCCGGCTCTGGCGTTTTTTAGAGCATGTCGCAAAATACGACCAGTAAAAAAACGAGCAGAAAAAAAAGCAGCTCAGTGGAGACAGCGGGAGGGTTTTACATTAGAGTCTATGGGAGAGGATTACAGTCGTTTTTCCAGCGTTTTTAGAAAGCGAAAAACGCTGAAAAAACTGACGTTTTTCTGTGCATTGGAGACAGAGCCTTAGGCCATGTTCACTCGGCTTATTTCGGGGCGTATTTACAGACGTTTTTTATGTCCGCAAATACGTCCCGAAATATGTTTCAAAGTGCGGCACGTATTTTGCGTCGTAAATACATTCCCCATTCTTTACTATGGGGATTTACGTTGCAAAATACACCTCAATAAGTGACAGGGGACTTAATTTTACGATCGTATTTACGGACGTATTTACGGATGTATTTACGCCCCCCGCAAATACGCCTCGTGTGAATGATGAGGTGTATCTTACATTGAAATCAATGCTAATCTAATTGTTCATTATTTGAAACGTATTTCGGGACGTATTCGCGGACATAAATACGTCCCGAAATAAGCCGTGTGAACATAGCCTAACTCTCATTGTTCTGCAGAGATTACTAATGTTTGTGCTCATAAATGTGTTCAGTAACTTGAAGATTTTGTTTCTGCAGAGTTGCTGACTCTTCTGGAGGTGTTATCTGCTGACCTTCCTGGGGCACCTTCTAAGGTTTTATTACCGCTCTCCAGCCATGAAGGCCTAGCAGTGCACATCCTGGTCTGCCTATTCTTTGTAGACCACACTGAATATTACTGGGAACAACCTTCTTTTCCCTTTGATCAGTCATCAGCAGATCACCATTGGTTCTTTGTATTTACTTCCATAGAAGATACTTAGGTCTGGATTTCTATGGGGTTCAAGGACTGGATCAGTGTGTACACACCAAGATACTTAGAGAAATATGGTTGCTTTCTACTAAAAACAGTGTGCAAAATTTTGGCATTATTTTATTCCCTTAAAGGGGTTGTCTACCTTCCCTTTTTTTAGTGAAAGCATGGTGCTGACCTGGCAGGGAAATAAAAATGGGAGTTAAACTAAAAACACAACTCTCTTGTACTGGGACCTCCCATAGAGGAGAATAGAGAACACAGCGCTCCCCTGTACTGGGAACTCCCATAGAGGAGAATAGAGAACACAGCGCTCCCCTGTACTGGGAACTCCCATAGAGGAGAATAGAGAACACAGCGCTCCCCTGTACTGGGAACTCCCATAGAACAGAATGGAGAACACTGCACTCCCCTGTACTGGGAACTCCCATAGAGGAGAATGGAGAACACTGCACTCCCCTGTACTGGGAACTCCCATAGAGGAGAATGGAGACCACAGCGCTCCCCTGTACTGGTAACCCCCATAGAGGAGAATAGAGAACACAGCGCTCCCCTGTACTGGGAACTCCCATAGAACAGAAAGGAGAACACAGCGCTCCCCTGTACTGGGAACTCCCATAGAACAGAATGGAGAACACAGCGCTCCCCTGTACTGGGAACTCCCATAGAACAGAATAGAGAGAACACAGCGCTCCCCTGTACTGGGAACTCCCATAGAACAAAATGGAGAACACAGCGTTCCCCTGTACTGGGAACTCCCATAGAACAGAATGGAGAACACAGCGCTTCCCAGTACTGGGAACTCCCATAGAACAGAATGAAGAACACAGTGCTGTCCTGTACTGGGAACTCCCATAGTGTAGAATGGAGAACACAGTGCTCCCCTGTACTGGGAACTCCAATAGAGCAGAATGGAGAACACAGTGCTCCCCCTGTACTGGGAACTCCCATAGAACAGACTGGAGAACACAGCGCTCCCCTGTACTGGGAAATCCCATAGAGGAGAATAGAGAACACAGCGCTTCCCTGTACTGGGAACTTCCATAGAACAAAATGGAGAACACAGCGCTCCCCTGTACTGGGAACTTCCATAGAACAAAATGGAGAACACAGCGCTCCCCTGTACTGGGAACTCCCATAGAGGAGAATGGAGAACACAGCGCTCCCCTGTACAGGGAAATCCAATAGAGGAGAATAGAGAACACAGCGCTCCCGGTACTGGGAACTTCCATAGAACAAAATGGAGAACACAGCATTCCCATGTACTGGGAACTCCCATAGAGGAGAATGGAGAACACAGCGCTCCCCTGTACTGGGAACTCCAATAGAACAGAATGGAGAACACAGTGCTCCCCTGTACTGGGAACTCCCATAGAACAGAAAGGAGAACACAGCGCTCCCCTGTACTGGGAACTCCCAGAGAGGCGAAGGGAGAAACACGGCGCTCCCCTGTACTGGAAACTTCCATAGAACAAAATGGAGAACACAGCGCTCCCCTGTACTGGGAACTCCCACAGAGGAAAATAAGAACACAGCGCTCCCCTGTACTGGGAACTCCCACAGAGGAAAATAGAGAACACAGCGCTCCCCTGTACTGGGAACTCCCATAGATGAGAATGGAGAACACAGCGCTCCCCTGTACTGGGAACTCCAATAGAACAGAATGGAGAACACAGTGCTCCCCTGTACTTGTTACTCCCATAGATCAGACTGGAGAACACAGCGCTCCCCTGTACTGGGAACTCCCATATAGGAGAATGGAGAACACAGCGCTCCCCTGTACTGGGAACTCCAATAGAACAGAATGGAGAACACAGCGCTCCCCTGTACTAGGAACTCCCATAGAACAGACTGGAGAACACAGCGCCCCCCCATGTACTAGGAACTCCCATAGAGGAGAATGGAGAACACAGCGCACCCCTGTACTGGGAACTGCCATAGAGGAGAATAGAGAACACAGCGCTCCCCTGTACTGGTAACTCCCATTTGGAGCCCCTATGCTTGTGGGGCCCCCGGGCAACTGCCCACTGTGCCCAATGGAAAAGATGGCCCTGCCTTCAGGTGAATGGGCCGTTTCAGTTCCCTGCACAGCAGGAGGGCCACTGTATACGAAGCATTTGAAAGGGGACTCAGTGCTAAACTAGCATAGCCATCTCTTCAATCCCAGGGGTTTCTAATGAGAAGCTTCACTTTACAGGCAAACAACACTGTAAGCTGCATATAGAGGTTTGTGGCCAAGTCCCATCTCTGGATTATGGAGACGCAAAGGTTAAAAAAGAAAACAATAAAAAGTTTTGCTGATCTCGTGTTCTCATCTGAACAGTGCACTTTTTTTTGTCCTTGTAAAGTGACAAACAGCAAGAGGAGAACCCTACTGACCTCATTGTAATCAATGGGATCCGTTGGTGTCAATCATGTGGGGTCCCAGCACTGTTGGACATTTTTCTTTCCCAATGTGAACGTGGCCCTAAGAAACTATTGTCTTGAAATAGCACAGGGCGCTGCTGGGTCATCGAGTTTCAGTCAGTCCTTTTGAGGCCTAAAGGTGCATGTTCAGCATAGTGGAAGTGCTTCAGTAAAAAAAAAAAAAAAAAAAAAAAAGTAGAAGAGCTAAACTTGTTTTCATGTGATCGGTGTGTGTACAGTCATGGCCAAAAGTTTTGAGAATGACACAAATCTTCTATTTTCACATGATCTGTTGCCCTCTGGTTTTTCTGTGTGTTTGTCAGATGTTTTTATCACATACAGAAATACAAGTGCAATCATATTATGATTAACAAAAGCTTTTATTGACAGTTAGAATGAGTTAATGCAGCGAGTCAATATTTGCAGTGTTGACCCTTCTTCTTCAGGACCTCTGCAATTCTCCCTGGCATGCTCTCAATCACCTTCTGGAGCAAATCCTGACTGATCGCCGTCCATTCTTGCACAATCAATGCTTGCAATTTTGTCACAATTGTTGGTTTTTGTTTGTCCACCCGTCTCTTGATGATTGACCACAAGTTCTCAATGGGATTAAGATCTGGGGAGTTTCCAGGCCATGGACCCAAAAATCTCTATGTTTTGTTCCCTGAGCCATTTAGTTATCACCTTTGCTTTATGGCAAGGTGCTCCATCATGCTGGAAAAGGCATTGTTGATCACCAAACTGCTCTTGGACGGTTGGGAGAAGTTGCTCTTGGAGGACATTCTGGTACCATTCTTTTATTCATGGATGTGTTTTTTAGGCAAGACTGTTAGAGAGCCGATTCCCTTGGCTGAGAAGCAACCCCACACATGAATGGTTTCTGGATGCTTTACAGTTGGCATGAGACAAGACTGGTGGTATCGCTCACCTTGTCTTCTCCGAACAAGCTGTTTTCCAGATGTTCCAAACATTCGGAAAGGGGATTCATCAGAGAAATTGACTTTACCCCAGTCCTCAGCAGTCCACTCCTTGTACCTTTGGCAGAATATCAGTCTGTCCCTGATGTTTTTTCTGGAGAGAAGTGGTTTCTTTGCTGCCCTCCTTGACACCAGGCCTTGATCCATGAGTCTCCGCCTCACAGTGCATGCAGATGCCCTCACACCTGCCTGCTGCCATTCCTGAGCAAGCTCTGCACTGCTGGGAGCCAGATTCCAAAGCTGAAACACTTTTAAGAGACGGTCCTGGCACTTGCTGGTCTTTCTTGGGCGCCCTGGAGCCTTTTTTTGCAACAATGGAACCTCTCTCCTTGAATTCCTTGATAATGTGATAGATTGTTGACTGAGGTGCAATCTTTCTCGCTGCGATACTCTTCCCTGTTAGGCCAGTTTTGTGCAGTGCAATGATGACTGCACGTGTTTCTTTAGAGATAACCATGGTTAACAGAAGAGAAACAATGATGCCAAGCACCAGCCTCCTTTTAAAGTGTCCAGTGGTGTGATTCTTACTTAATCATGACAGATTGATATCCAGCCCTGTCCTCATCAACACCCACACCTGTGTTAATGGAGCAAACACTGAAACCATGTTAGCTGCTCCTTTTAAGGCAGGTCTGCAATGAAGGGGAAATGTGTTTTGGGGGAAAAAGTTCATTTTCTAGGCAACTATTGACTTGCAATTAATTGCTGTTAAGCTGATCACTCTTTATAACATTCTGGAGTATATGCAAATTGCCATTAGAAAACCTGATGCAGTAGACTTTGTACAAATTAACATTTGTATCATTCTCAAAACTTTTGGCCATGACTGTATATCCCTAATCTCCAGCAATAAACTGCATGCATGAAGAAGCTCTGGGGGTACGGTTTCTCATTAGGGAGAGAACTAGTTTGGAGACTAATAGGCTAGGCAATGCCCCATGGGAAATAGAATATTCAGATGAGCTCAAGGAAAAAAAAAAAAGCTCTCTAGTGCCACCTATTGGAAGAGGCTGCTTAAAGTCACATCCATCCCACTAAAGAGCCTTGAAACATGGATTCGAGCCAAGCCGGTAACTTCTCTCTGCAGACAGCTGTTTTTTGGGATGTCTGCCCCTCGTCAGTGCAGAGCAGGGTGGGAGGGCTTTGACTAGGGGAGTTAAAGGGGTTGTCTCACTACAGGGATCGCTGGTTTTTATGTTAAAGATCTTGCAAAAACAAGTCACTTTGCAATATGTGTCCATTAACAGTGTCCTACCTATTCCTAGATATACTCTCTTGTATGGGTTGCATCAGCTTCTCAGGTCGCTATAGCTACAGACCTGTTTGATCTCTACTGATAGGCTGCCAGCACTGTTTGCTATAGCTACAGACTTGTTTGATCTCTACTGATAGGCTGTCAGCAATGGTTGATATAGCTACAGACCTGTGCAATCTCTCCTGATAGGCTGCCAGCGCTGGTTGCTATAGCAGGAGAGATTGAACAGGTCTGTACCTATAGCAACCAGTGCTGGCAGCCTATCAGAAGAGATTGAACAGGACTGTAGCTATAGCGACCAGTGCTGGCAGCCTAGCTACAGACCTGTTCTCTCTCTCCTGATAGGCTGCCAGCGTTGGTTGCTATAGCTACAGACCTGTTTGATCTCTACTGATAGGATGCCTGTGCTGGTCGCTATAGCTACAGCCCTGTTCAATCTCTCCTGATAGCCTGCCAGCACTGGTTGCTATAGCTACAGACCTGTTCAAGCTCTCCTGATATAGCGACCAGTGCTGGCAGCCTATCAGGAGAGATTGAACAGGTCTGTAGATATAGCAACCAGTGCTGGCAGCCTAGCTACAGACCTGTTCCATCTCTCCTGATAGGCTGCCAGCGCTGGTTGCGATAGCTACAGACCTGTCTTCTACTGCAGCCTAGTAAAAGCCAGTAGACATGACCCTGAATTCAAAATGAAACCAAGAAAACAGGACTGAGGTGAGATGAATCCATGTAGTGAGACAACCCCTTTAAGTTTGTCTGTTGAGAGAGCACCATAAAGGCATTGGGAGGCTTCTAAGCCATGCAATGATGTATTCATGCACGATAACCCGGAGTCTGCCTCTGATGGTTCCACCGTGCAGACATACGGTATCCTAAAAAAAGTTGACTATTCTTTTTGCAGGACAGCTATGCGTAGTCAACTCTGCTGTTCTATCCAGCAAATAAAAGATTTACCGTCATGTACTGCACCAATGAATGCTGTACGGTGACTCTTTCTACGTGAATGGAGGCCAATGGTTACATTTAACATATTTTTGGAATTTTTCCAGGGTGTGTTCATTGATTGCACATTAAAAGCAAAGTGTGAACAAAGTGCACCTAAGCAGCAGTGTTATCATTTGCATGCATGGTTCACGGAGGTGCGGGCTTCATCAGTATTGTTCCTTATTCCTCCCTTACAGAATTTCCTTGTCCTTGGGACCAGCTTCATCCACTCAGTAGTTTGGTCCAAATAAGTTTAGGGACACATCACAATTACAATTTTCTTTGGTGTGTATGGTGGGAATGCACCTGATGTACACACTAAACCTATCCATAGGATTGTATGGTCCGATGGAGGCCAAAAGTACGATGTCTTGGCCTCTGTTTGGCCAGTATATCTGTAGACTGCAAAAAATTAGTATAGCGCAGAAGCCGATGCTATTCTACACCACTGTATTACATTAAAAAACAGATTTGTATTTATTTTTTGATTTTTTACAATGCGAACCTATGGGTGATGGATTCGTCAGAGGCATTCGTGTAAGATATATGACCTGGCGTGTGTGTTAACTGGTAGCCAGAAACTCAGTGTACACTGAACACATTGGACGGCCACAGTTTATAATGTACAAGTCAAATGTGACACTTAAAGGGTCACATGTATGAAACGGTTTAGGTCTAAAACTCACTTTTTTCCCATAGTAACTTATGGGCAAAAAAGTTAGTTTTAGACCTAAACAGGTTCATACATGTGGCCCTAAATTCACACACAATTCATATATCCGCTTGTGGATACCTACCGTGCTCTGTTCAGCAAATGTTACCTCTGGGCTGGAGAGGCTCGTGGTGTTTACTTTCCTTAGTTACCCGAGGCTGTGCAGCTACTCCAAATTCAGCTGCTACAGTTCAAACTAGTTTTCTGTGGAAAAAAAACAGACAATGTGTCAGGTAAAAAAATACATTAGATTGGGCACGTGCGCGGTCGGACTCGCGGGCTAAAGTGGCCGCCTGCTTCTTTGGCTTAAAAACTAAGGCTCGGCCCACATCAGGTTTATGGAGTATGTCCAGTGTGTGTGCGCTAGGAAAGCTCCCGACTTATACACTAAACGTATCCATAGCATTAAATCGTGCCCTGCAAAAAAAATAAAAAAATAGAATAGTACAGGAGCCTATAGTATTCTATACAACGGGATTCAGAAAGAAACTTTTTTTTTTAATTGTAATAAAACCCTATGGGTGACAGATGCTACTACTTATCATCCATCATAGGCACCTGTGTAACTATACAATATGGATTTTGTGCTGAACAAAAACCAGAAATATGGCCTAATACAGTGTGTATACATGTATGTATGTGTGTGTGTATATATATATATATTTTTATTTAATATTTTATATATATAAACATACAACACACCAACAGTATATTGATATCAGAATGTGTGTATTATAAATATTTGTGTGTATATGTGTGGGTATGTATGTGTGTATTTTAATATATATATAATATATTTTTTATATATATATATATATTATATATATGTGTGGTATGTATGTGTATATAATATTATATTTATATATATATAATTATTTTTTATAAAAATATATTTTTGGTTTGGGTGTTTTATATTTATTATTTATTATATATATTATATATTTTTGTGGGTGTATATTTATTTATTATATTTATATTTTTATATTTTGTGTGGTGGGGTATTAAATATATATAATTATATATATATAATAATTAATGTGTTGGGTGTTTTATAAAATATATATATATATAATATATATTATATTTTTGTGTGGGTATGTATGTGTATATATATAATTATATATATTATAATTTTATAAAATATATGTGTGGGTTGTTATATAATAAAATATATATATAAAATATATATGTGTGGGTGTATATATATATATTTTATATATATATATATATATATATGTGTGTGTGTATGTGTATAATATATATATATTATATATATATATTTAAATCTATATTATGTGTGGGTATGTATGTGTATTTAATATTTTATTATATATATTATTATATATATAAATTTATAAAATTTATATATATATGTGTGGGTGTATATATAAATATTTATATATATATATATATATTAGTGTGGGGTATATATAATTTTATATATAATGTATAAAATGTGTGGGTGTGTTAAAATTTTTATATATATAATATAATATGTATATTTGGGGGTGTGTGGGTATATGGTGTGTGTATGTATATAATGTCTGGTTTTATATTATTTTATATATATATACTATAAATTATATATTTTGTGTATATATAATAGGGTTTGTGTGTATGATTATGTGTGTATGTGTACTTTTAATATGTGTGTTATAACTGTGTGTGGTGTTTTTATATTATATATTATATATATATATATAAAAACACACCAACATAGTGTTGTGTATTGTTTTTATATAGGTGGCTTTTTATAAAATTATATATATATATTATATATATTATATATTATATAAATATAATTTATATATATATATATATTGTGGTTATTTTTAATTTTTATTATTCCTCACTACTTCCTCCACAAACATTCTGCCCCTCACCCCCTGTCTCTTTCCCCCTCCTTGTAGATTTTTTAACCCTCGCGGGTAGGGTCCTCTCGCCCTCTGTCTTTACCAATTGTCATTATCCTTATCACTGTACTCGTTTCAACTTATGTAATTTTATGTAACCCCCTCGAATGTACAGCGCCCTGGAATCAATGGCGCTTTAAAATAAATAATATATATGTGTGTGTGTACATTGGCAGTATATTGTATGTGTAAAGCGCGTTGAGTTTTGACGCATTTACAGTTTGTATTTTTACCACATTACGTATGCTGTTCCTGAGCGTATGTTGTGTAACTGGGAATAACATAAACCTCCATGTTCTTCATATAAGCCGCATCACAACTGTCTCGATAGTGAGACCATCCTTGTTGTCCATAGCAACCCATCTCAGCTCGTAGCAGCCAATCAGAAGGCAGCTTTCATTGCATGTAGAGCTCGCGAGAATTGAAAGCCGAGCTCTGATTGGTTGCTTTGGTCTCTGGGTGGTTGCTATGGGCGACAGTCTGACTGTTTACAATGTACAATACTGATAAATGAGGCCCTTTATTTTGATAAAAATTACCACATAAAGTACATTAAGGGGAACTATAGCACAGTATTTGTGCAGAGGCCGGGTTTCCACAGTTTTTTCAAACATATTTTGATGCTAAACGTCTGTATATAGGGGCATCAAAATGCATTTGAAGTTTCCCATTGTTTTGCATGGAGCCGTGCACTAGTGGGGCACATACCGAGCACATATTTTAACGCCTTGTATGATGTGAGGTGCATAGAAAAATAAAGCAAGTTATTTTTAGGTATTTTCTGAGCAATTGGGGGCCCTTTTATGAAAACAACGGAAACTGTCTTTTTTCCCATAGAACCAATAGCGCTCTGCTTTTATCTTTCCCGGGGACTAATGAAGAAAGCTGACTCGACTGGTTGCTATGGGGAAAAAAAAGCAGCTTAGGGGAAAACCGTTTTTTATTTAAATTGGCCCAATATGGGGGAAAAGTTTTGTGAGACAGGACTCAGTTAGTTTTATTGGGGTTCCTCACTTGGTCCCAAAGAGCTCATCCCCGAAATTAAAGCTTTCAAGACATTAGTACCGCACTGTAATGTAAGAGGGCCCGTGGGCCCCCAATTTACTCATGCACCTCACTAATACATGTAAAGCATACAGGATGTATACCGCCTTACTGAAAGGCCCGGGGGCCCCCCAATCATGCATGCCCCCATAATACAGTAACAGCAAATTTTGGACATTTTAAAGGGGTTAAACCCCAAAAACTGTTACCTATTAAAAAAAGAGGAGGCTTTTTAAGAGAACCCGCCACCAAACTGCATCACCTCACTAATAAGTAAAGAAATACAGGACATTAGTACCCACTGTACTTAGGGGGCTAAGACCCCAATCCTGCATGCCCTCACAATACATTAAAGCAGTACAGGGCATGTAGTACCCACTAAAAGTAGAAAGCCTAAACCCCCCAACACTGCATGCACCTCACTAATACATGTAAGAGCATACAGGGCTGTATACCCACTGTACTGTAGAGAGGCGCTATAACCCCAACACTGCATGCACCTCACTAATAATGTAAGCAGTACGGACAGTAGTACCACACTGTACTGTAAGAGGGTTAGACCGGCAAACACTGCATTCACTCACTAATACATGTAAGGGGCAGTACAGGACATGTAGTACCGCACTGTATTGTAGAGAGGGCTGTAGACCGCCAATCACTGCATGCCCACTAATACATGTAAGAGCAGTACAGGACATGTAGACCGCACTGTACTGTAGAGAGCGCTATGGGACACAAATTACTGCATGCACCTCACTATACATGTAAGAGCAGTACAGGACATGTAGTACCACACTGTACTGTAGAGAGGCGCTATAGACCGCCAATCACTGCATGCACCACACTAATACAGCGTAAAATGCTACTGATAACTGGTTGGATCTTTCATCAGTCACATTTGCTTACACAGTTGTTGCCTTTTTTCTCTGTGTTTTGTTTTTCTTGTTTTATTTAGTTTTCTCTCTATTATATAAATGAATATATTCTGTACAAACAAGTTTCTTTCCATTCTACACAATGAATTGGGCAGTGACTGCAGCTCGGTACTCTTACTATTCCCATCGTTTGCTAGAAACCTGAACTGAACAGACGGTCAGTGTTGTCGGTAGCAACCGACCAGTTTTCATTTTTCAAGCAGTTTCAAAAAAATGAACACTGAGCAACATTTGGTTGCTATAGGCAACAGGGATAATCTCGGTAAATGAGGCTCAGTGTTTTTTCTACCAGTAAGCTCTGGAAAAACTAAGGCTGAGTTCTGGTTGCTGTGGGCAACAGGGAAAGTCTCACTGGCAGAAGAAACACTGGGCCTCATTTAAAGGGGTTGTCTCACTACACTGATTCATCTTGCCTCAGTCCTGTTTTCTTGATTTCATTTTGAATTCAGGGCGTGTTTTACTGGCTTCTACTAGGCTGCAGTAGAAGCCAGTCTGTAGCTATAGCAACCAGTGCTGGCAGCCTATCAGGAGAGATTGAACAGGTCTGTAGCTATAGCAACCAGTGCTAGCAGCCTATCAGGAGAGCTCAAACAGGTCTATAGCTGTAGCACCCAGTGCTGGCAGCCTATCAGGAGAGATTGAACAGTTCTGTAGCTATAGCAACCAGTGCTGGCCGCCTATCAGGAGAGATTGAACAGTTCTGTAGCTATAGCAACCAGTGCTGGCAGCCTATCAGGAGAGATTGAACGGGTTCTTTTTAAGCTATAGGGACCTAAGGAGCTGATGCAGCTCATGACAAGAGGGGATATCTAGGAATAGGTAGGACACTGGTAATGGACACATATTGCAAAGTGACTTGTTTTTGCCAGATCTTTAACATAAAAAGCAGCGATCCTTGTAGTGAGACGACCCTTTTAACATGATTATTCCTGTTGCCTATAGCAACCAAATGGAGCTAAGCTTTTACTTCAGATTCTATGGCCCCCCCCTGCTGTGCCCTTTGCTGTGGCCCAGGGTCCCGCTCCCCCTGTGGCCCTTTGCTATCAGTGTGCTGCAGCCTGTGACATGCGCACTAGGCGCTGTGGGGCCCTGCTCTGCTGGCACAGCTGTTCCTTATCTGCGCCCCCTCCCTCCGCTGCTGTGTACGTGAGCCGCTGCCCTCTGCTCGTGGCGGCCGCAGCCCCGCCCACCGCCCGTGACGTCACGGGGAGCTTTAAGCCGCTGCTCGGCCCTTCCTGCCGGTACCGGAGATGCGGCTGTGCGCAGAGCCAGGTACCGGGGGCCGGCTGCAGGGGGACGGGGCTGGGCGCGCTCAGTTTGCGGATCGACTTGTTATTGCATTGAAGAATCGGCAGTGGCGATGCTGGGAGTTGTAGTGCCCCTGCAGGGGGAGGGCGGGATTGCAGTTCTGCTGTGCTATGTTCCATTCGTACTTGCATTGTCTGGAGATGGCCATGAACTGACGTCTCCCAGCTGTCCTGGAGGCCATGCATTCTGGAGCATGCTGGGAGTTGTAGTTCCTCAGGAGAGTCACTGCTATGCTGGGGGTTGTAGTTCCTCAGCAGCTGGAGAGTCCCTGCTATGCTGGGGGTTGTAGTTCCTCACTAGCAGGAGAGTCCCTGCTAAAGCTGGGGGATTTTTTTAGTTCCTCAGCAGCTGGAGAGTCCCTGCTATGCTGGGGGTTGTAGTTCCTCACTAGCAGGAGAGTCCCTGCTATGCTGGGGGTTGTAGTTCCTCACTAGCAGGAGAGTCCCTGCTCTGCTGGGGGTTGTAGTTCCTCACTAGCAGGAGAGTCCCTGCTATGATGGGGGTTGGAGTTCCTCACTATCAGGAGAGTCCCTGCTATGTTGGGGGTTGTAGTTCTCACTACAGGAGAGGGGCCCTGCTATCTGGGGGTTGTAGTTCCTCACTAGCAGGAGAGTCCCTGCTATGTTGGGGGTTGTAGTTCCTCACTAGCAGGCGAGTCCCTGCTATGCTGGGGGTTGTAGTTCCTCACTAGCAGGAGTCCTGCTATGCTGGGGGTTGTAGTTCCTCACTAGCAGGAGAGTCCCTGCCATGCTGGGGGTTGTAGTTCCTCACTAGCAGGCGAGTCCTAGTTCCTCACTAGCAGGCGAGTCCCTGCTATGCTGGGGGTTGTAGTTCCTCACTAGCAGGGGAGTCCCTGCTATCGGGGGTTGTAGTTCCTCACTAGCAGGAGAGTCCCTGCCATGCTGGGGGTTGTAGTTCCTCACTACAGGGGAGTCCTAGTTGCTCACTAGCAGGCGAGTCCCTGCTATGCTGGGGGTTGTAGTTCCTCACTAGCAGGGGAGTCCCTGCTATGCTGGGGGTTGTCGGTCCTCACTAGCAGGAGAGTCCCTGCTATGCTGGGGGTTGTAGTTCCTCACTAGCAGGAGAGTCCCTGCCGTGCTGGGGGTTGTAGTTCCTCACTAGCAGGCGAGTCCTAGTTCCTCACTAGCAGGAGAGTCCCTGCTATGCTGGGGGTTGTAGTTCCTCACTAGCAGGGGAGTCCCTGCTATGCTGGGGGTTGTAGTTCCTCACTAGCAGGAGAGTCCCTGCTATGCTGGGGGTTGTAGTTCCTCACTAGCAGGGGAGTCCCTGCTATGCTGGGGTTGTAGTTCCTCACTAGCAGGGGAGTCCCTGCCCATGCTGGGGTTTGTAGTTTCCTCCCTAGCAGGGAGTCCCCGCCGTTGGGGTTGTTTCCTCACTAGCAGGAGAGTCCCTGCCGTGCTGGGGTTGTAGTTCCTCACTACAAGCGAGTCCTCCTACTTTCCTCACTAGCAGGAGAGTCCCTGCTATGCTGGGGGTTGTAGTTCCTCACTAGCAGGAGAGTCCCTGCTATGCTGGGGGTTGTAGTTCCTCACTAGCAGGCGAGTCCTAGTTCCTCACTAGCAGGCGAGTCCCTGCCATGCTGGGGGTTGTAGTTCCTCACTAGCCGGAGAGTCCCTGCCATGCTGGGGGTTGTAGTTCCTCACTAGCCGGAGAGTCCTTGCCATGCTGGGGGTTGTAGTTCCTCACTAGCAGGAGAGTCCTTGCCATGCTGGGGGTTGTAGTGGCCTCTCTGAGCTGAGGGTCGTCACTCCTCAGGAAATGTTAGGGGAACGTTGCAGTTTTCTTTGGCCTATAAACAGCCTGGAATGTGTCCCTTGTCTCGGCCCCAGGAGCTCCACAGCTTTGTAGTAATACCAGTCCTGGGAGGACCTGGCGCCCTGCCCCCTCCTGTCCACGGTCAGACGCTGCCGGGGTCCGCCTTGTAGCTCTTAGTAAGGGAAACAGAGCAGGACCCCCCCCCCCCCCCCTTTACCCCACCCCAAATTTCCCCCGAAGCAGATAAAACCCAGAACAACTGCAGGGGTTTTATAAATTTCCGATGAGGGGCAAAAACCCTGCAATATCTTTTTTCAGAAAAGGGGGTCTGTATTCTCCCTCCCTGCAGCGCACGTTTTTTATATTCTGAAATCTTCACCATAGAAAGGGATTTCCAGCTCCCTGCAGCTCTCCTGACTGCTGCAAGGCCCCAGTTTTGGTTTGGGGGGTTTGGGTTCTTTCCCCTTCATTTTTATTATTTTGGTGGTTTCCTTCAGCTTTATTTTAAATTACACCTTTTGGCCCAGTGCAAATTACCTATCTTTTTAGGTCCCGGGAAAGCCAAATTGTTTTTGATAAAACCACAATCTATGGAAAAACCGAATTGGGTCCCGAACCCCCAAAAAATAAACCCCTAATTAATGCCCAAAATGGGTTTAAAGAAAAGAAGCGATCCTAATCCAGTAAATGTGCCCTTGAAAGGATACGGTTTCCCCAGGAAAGCCCTTGTATGGGGAAACATTGTGTATGGGCCCGTAGTAGGGTTTGGAAAATTTTTGTGAAACTGGGGCCCGTAGAAATGGTGGGAAAAATTGTTTCCCCCCCCTTTATAGCCAAGGGCCGTATTTATGGTGGTAAAATTGTGAACTCGATGGCCCGGGTAGGTATGGGGGGAAAACATTGTGCCCGAGGCCGTGGTTATGGTGGCAACTTTGTGTACCGGGGCCCTTGTTGGTGGAAAACTTTTGTGTACCGGGCCCCGTAGTTTTGGTTTGGCAAATTGTGTACCGGGGCCGTGGGAAATTGGGTGGAAAACATTGGTACCGAGGCCTTTTGTATGGTGGAAACCCTTTGTGTACCGGGGGCCCCGTGGGTATGGGGGAAACATTGTATCCGGAGGGGTTTGAAATTGGTGGAAACATTGTATCCGGAGGCCGTTGTATGGAGGAAATATTTGTACCCGGGGAAAAGGCCCGGTTGTTTTGGGGGTTTAACATTGTACCCCGGAAACCCGTTTTTAGGGGTGGTAACTTTTTTACCCGGAGGCCTTTTGTTTGGGGGTTAACATTGTATCCGGGGGCCCGGGTTTTTTTGGGGGAACATTGTACCCGGGGGGCCGGGTTTGTATGGTGGTAACTTTGGGTATCCGGGGGGCCCGTTGTTTGGAGGTAACTTTGGGATCCGGGGGGCCCCCCTTTTTGTATGGTGGAAACCATTGTATGGGAAAACCCGTTGTATGGGGGAAAACCATTGAACCCCGGGGGCCCTTTGGGGTTGGAGGTAACTTTGGAAATTTCCGGGGGCCGTTTTTTTGGAGGTTAACTTTGTTATCCGGAGGCCGTTTTTTGGGAGGAAAACTTTTGTACCCGGGAAGGCCGTTGTTTGGGGGGAAACAGTTGTATCCGGAGGCCGTTGTTTGGAGGTAACATTTATCCGGGGGCCCGTTTTTTGGGGGTTTAACATTTTCCGGGGGCCGTTTGGTTTGGGAGGTAAAAATTGTTCCGGACCCCTTTGATTGGAGGAAAAATTTGTTTTCCGGGGGGCCGGGGGTTTTGGGGGTTTAAAAATTGTATCCGGAGGCCGTTGTATGGTGGCAACATTGTATCCGGAGGCCGTTGTATGGAGGTAACTTTTGGTTTTCCGGGGGCCCTTTGTTGGAGGTAACTATGGTTTCCTGGGCCCCTTTTTTAGGAGCGCTGTATATTTTGTTTGGGGGAAATTTTTTTGGGGGGGAAAGGGGGTTTTTTTTTTTTTTTTTTTGGGGGGGGGCCCGGGGGATTTAAGGTTGAAATTTCCCTTTGCCTTCATGTTTGCCCTTCTGGCCTTTTTTTTCTAAAAGTTTCCCAAAAAAGAAAATTGGACGGGGGACCAAGCCCCTTCCGTTTCTTGGGGCCCAAGGAGATCCTTTTCCTCCAAAATGTCCCAACCCAAGGGGGGGAAAACTAGAAACTCCCAACCCGGCCCTGCTGAAAAAAGGACCCGAAAATTTAAAAAGACAAGGGCCAGAGAGGTACACCCAATGACTTTGGGGGAAAAGGACCATGCGGTTCGGGGGGGCGCTGCAGGCCTTCTCCAGGGTTGGCACTTTTGTTTTTTTCCCTTTTTACCGCTTTGGGGGGATCCTCTTCGGGTTGATGTCTATGCGGGCAAATAGGGTCCGTTTCCCACTTTCCCAAGTCTAAATTTTTAAATGGAATAACAAGGGTTTTTTGGCCTCCTTTTCCCCAAGCCTTTTCGGATTCCGTTCCCGGGGGCCCCTTTTTCCCAACTAGTTTTGACGTGCCGGGCCCCCCCCCCCGCCCCTGCCTCGCCGCGGGGGCCCGGCCCCCACCAGCCGGGGAGTCGCCGGCCCCGCCCCGCCTCGACCGCCCCCGGCCCCCGGGGCCCCCCCCACCCTTTCGAGCCCCGCCCCCCCCTTCCCCAGCCTCAAACGCGCCGCCCGGCCCCCCCCCCAGGGAGACGCCCCGGGCCGCCCCCCCCCAGCCTCGACGCCCCCGCCCCCCCCAGCCCCGACGCCCCGGGCCGCCCCCCCCCCCGCCTCCCCGGCCGCCGCCCCTCCCCGCCTCGACGCGCCCCCGCCCCCCCCCCGGCCTCGGGCCCCGCCGCCCCCCCCCAGCCTTTCGACGCCCCGCCCCCCCCCCCCCCTCGACGCGCCGCCGCCCCCCCCCAGCCTCGACGCGCCGCCGCCCCTCCCCAGCCTCGACGCGCCGCCGCCCCTCCCCAGCCGCGACGCGCCCGCCGCCGGCCCCCCTTTACCCCAAAAGGCGCCGCCGCCGTCGCCCCCTTAAACCCTGGGCCCCCCCGCCCCCCCTTGGGCCTCAAAGGGGAAAACTCGTTACAAATTCCCACAGAAAAAATTTAAAGGGTTTTTCCAAAAAAAGGGATATAAAAAGTTCTGTGAAATTCCACAATGTGTTTTCAGAGGAAAAGGCCCCGGGCCTGTTGGTTTCTGTATTTTGTTTTGGGGTTTTTCCTGCCCTTTCCTTTGGGGAATATTCCTCTGTAAAAGAGGGTTTGGTGTTGGGTGTCAGTTGGGTACATTTTGACCCGATCCAACCCCCTGACTATTGTTTTTTTCCAGACCCCATAGAAAAAAGTTTTGTGTTTGTTTCCCCTTGTTTTTTCCTCTAGGTGACCCTTGTTGTCTGAACTTGTGGTCACCGACCAGGATCTTCTCAAAATCCCCCACCTGTGTTTCCCCCCTTTTTATTTTTCAACCTACAAAAAAAAAAAAGGGGTAAAAATTTAAAAAGATGAACAGAGACCCCAGTCACCTGTTTTTGAGGACCCTGTGGGTGTTTTTGGCCTTAAAGGTGCCCCTAAAAGTCCTACCTCTAGGGCTTTGCGAGGACGGGCCCGGCACCCCTAAAAAACACAAATTTGTGTACGAGAGAGGAATTTTAAAGTCTTTCCCCAATATTAGCTTTCAAAAGGGGATTGTTTTTCCCTTTGCAGAATCAATGGTGGGCGTGGGTGGTTCTATACATGAGTGCCATATCACCCTTTTTGCTGTTAACTGTTCAGGGGAGAGGACTGCAGGAGATTTGGGTTTGGGTACTAAAAAAGGGGTTAAACGAGCCCAAAAGGGTGAAAGCTTGTCTTTTTAGTTGGGTTTAAACAAACTTTTGTCAAAAAGAAGACCCCAACTTTGGATTTGGCCCTCCCATGTAAAAACTGGTGAGGGGAATTGGAAGACCAATCAGATAAGAAAAACAAGCAGAGGGGCGGGGGGGCCGGTGACCAAGAGAAATTTGTGTACCCCCAAAGACGGGGGTCCCCAACCCCAATTATCCCCCAAACGGGTATGTTTCAGAATTCCCCAAATGACGGGCCATAATTATATCCCTTTTTTAATGCAAAGGAAACCCAAAAAATGCCTTTTGGGGGGTTCTCGAGGAAAAGTTGAAAAAACACTGCCCTAAGCAAAGAAAAATTAAAAAGATGAAAATTTTAAAAAGCTTTATTTTCCCCTTTTTTTTAATTTAAAACCTTTTTAAAAGGAAAATTTCTTTAAAAAAATTAAATTTTCCATTAATTTTTTTTACAATAAAAACACCCATTATAAAATTAAACTTTTAAACCCAAACTTGGTTTCCCTAAACTCCAATTTAAAAATTTAACATTTCTTTTCTTTTTTTTTTTAAAATTTACACTGTATTTTCAATTCTCTTTAACTTTTTCAGAATCTAAATCATAAATTTTATTTTCCAAAATAAAAACTACCAATTTCCCAACCCCTTTAAAAACCCTTTAATTTCCAAAACTATTTAAACATTTTATTTTTAAATTTTTCCTTCTTCTATAAAATTTTTTCCATTTAAAAAATTTTCCCAAATTACTTTTTTTTTCCTCCAAAAAACCCCTCCCTCCTTTTTCCACATTTAATTCCCTTCCACCTTCTTTCCCTAAACCACCCAACCATAAATAAAAAAACCCCCTCAAAAACAAAGAAAAAATTAAAAAGGTAAAGGTGGTTAAGGGGGGGTGAGGGGGAGGAGGAAAAAATGCCAAAATTTCCCTTCAAAGGCCCCACATTTTCCCCACAGGGGCCCGGACCCAAAACACAAACCAATTTATTTTTTCAATAAACCCATTTTTAAATTGGTTAGTGTTGGAAAACTACCCAAAAAAAAAAATTTTAAATAATCTTAAAACCCACATGGGGGATTTTGTTTTGGTTTGTCCCCCGTTTTTACCCATTTTAACACCCCCCCAAACGTTCCCCCTCATTAAAAAATTTTTTTTTTATTTCTTTCCCCACTTTTTATTTCGCCAAAATTTTAAAATTTAATTCCCAGATAAATGAGTGATTAAAAACCAATTAAATTTTTTGTCCCATTTCTACCCAATGGGGACATTGTCCGGTTGGGTTTGCCGCTTTTTTTCCAAAAAAGGCCGGCCCCAACCAATCCAAACCCAATTTTGCCGTTTAAACCCAAAAAAATTAATTGGGGTGTGGATTTTTGTTTGAGATTTTATCTAGTGTGGGAAAAACCTTGTTTTACCCCGACATTTTTTTTAATTGAAACGTAAAATAAAAGGGGTTTCACTTTTTTTTAAAGGCCGGGGGGGGGGAAGGGAATCCTTTTGTCTTAATTTTTTTAAATCTTTTCTCGTTTTTTTGTTTTCCCATTTTGAATTCAGGGTGTTACCCCCCCCCCCCCCCCCCTTTTCCAAAAACTACCCCTTTCAGAAACCGGTCTTCCCTAAAGGGAAACCGGTCTTTCCTTCCCCCACCACCCAGGCAGGGGGAGTTATCAGGGAGGGAAAACGGGTCTGTAGTATAGCGACCGTGTGGGAGCCTACAGAGAGGAAAACGGGTCGATATAGCGCCCATGCGGGACAAAGGGAAAGAAAAGAAAAAAAAAGGTAGGGGGCAAAGAAATCCAGTGCGGGGCAGCCTCCCAAGAGAGAAAAAGGTCTGTAGCTATAGAAACCCAGGCTGGGGGGGGTTTCCAGGAGGGAGAAAACGGGTCTGTAGCTATAGAAACCAGTGCTGGGGGGCCTTTTCGGGAAGAGAAAAAGGGGTCTGTAGACTTTAACCCCAAAACCGAGGGGCGGGGACATATCAGGAGAGAAAAAACCCCCGGGGTTCGGTGCTATAGAAACCAGGGGCTGGAGTATCAGGAAAGAAAAAACCCGTCAGCAATTGCAAACCGATGTGGACCCTACCCGGGGAGAGGGGAAAAAGGGTCTGTATTATAGAACCCCTTGCTGGGAAACCCAATTGGGGAAAAAACAGGCCCGGTACCCAAATAGCAACGGTCCCGGGAGTTCAAAAGGAGAAAAACAGGCGGTAGTTTATACAACCAGTGCTGGGGTTTAAAAAAAAAAAAAAAAAAAAAAAAAAAAAAAAAAAAAAAAAAAAAAAAAAAAATTTTCGGGAGAGAAAAAAACGGGCGGGAAAAGCTTAGAAACCCATTTGTGGGAGCCCTATCGGGAGAGAGAAAAAGGTTTTTAAAGCTTAGAAAGTGGGGGGAACCCTTTTCAGGAGAGAAAAAAAAGGTCTTTTTACCCTAAGCAACCGTGTGGGACCTTCAGGAAAAGACCAAAACCCAGGTCTGTAGCTATAGAAACCGTGCTGGGGGCCCTATCGGGAAGAGAGAAAAAAGGTTGTGTTTAAGAAACCCAGTGCGGGGAAACCCTATCGGGGAGAGAAAACCCCAGGTCTGTAGCTATAGAACCCAGGGTTTGGCCCCAGCCTATCAGGGGGAGAGAAAAACAGGTCTGTAGTTGCAACCAGTGTTTGGAGCCTATCGGGGGAAGAGAAAAAACAGGGTCTGTGGGTATGGGAAAAACCAGTCCCCTGGAAAGCCTATCAGGAGAGAGAAAACAGCTCTGTGCTAAAGAAACCAGTGCTGGCACCCCTACCCAGGAGAGGGGAAAAACCAGTCTGAAGCTTTAGAAAACCAGTGCTGGCAGCCTATAGGAGAGGAAGAAAACAGGCCCGGAAAAGTTAGCAACCAGTCGGGCACCCTATAGGAGAGAAAAAACCCGCTCGAGCTATACCCAAACCAGTGCTGGCGGGCCTACGGGAGAGATTGAACAGGTTTTAAACCCCTATAGCAACCTGAGGGGGGTGAGGGCAGCCCTAAAAAGTGGGGAAAATTTTGGAAATTTAAGTAGGACATGTTTAAGGGGACACAATTAAAAAGGGGACTTTTTTTTGCAAGATCTTTAGAAAAAAAAAGGCAGCGATCCCTGTAGTGAGACAACACCTTTAAATCTGGTGTAAACTATTAATTCTAAAAATGTTCTACGGGCTGACCCAAAATACAAAAAATTTCCTTGAATAAAAATTAAGGGGGCCCCCTACGGTATGCTACGGTTATCTCCGAATTCCCCAAAGGGCCTGTCGGATTCAGATTTTGAAGAAAAATTAGGGAAAAGCAAAAAGCCCCAAGGCCCGGGGGTGAAAACGCTCGAAACCATGGGCTAGTGAAAGCATCCCAAAAGAAAAAAAGCACATTCTAGCCCGGCTTCTAGTATTAGTGGTGGAAGTTGGGGGTTGTTTTTAAAAAAATTTCTTTCCAAATTTTTTTGGGGGGGGGAAAGGGGCCCTTGAAAAATCCATTATAAAAAGGGGAAGAATGGCCCTTAAAAATATTGGGGCCCCCATTTTCCCATAAATTCCCATTTTCCCTTAAAATCTATAGCCCAGCTTCTTTTCACAAAGGATGGAAAAAATATTTTTAGAAGATGTTTTTAGTTCTTAGGGGCAAAAAGGGCCGCACTAAGGGGGTTTTCCCTGTACGTTTTGCCGGTTAATCCGGTGCGGGGAATTTTTCTTTTTTTGGTTTTTTTCCATAGCATTTGGTTTTGGTTTTGGGGCTTGTTCAAAACGGTTTTACAAGTACGCGCCGAAAATTCCCGGGGTTTTTTCCGGGAGTTTCCGGCAAATTCCCTGGTTGCAGCGGGTGCCCAGCCCCCATAGCCCATGCATTACTAGCGCTGGGTATTCCCCGCATCAAAAATTTGTCGTCATTAAATCTCCCTGCGCAAACAACAGGTTATTTGTAAGTGGGGGGACAAAAACCCTTTGGTTTCCCGAAATTTTTTGGCCCGGCCCCATTCTCGCCCGTATTAGAGCGGCAAATACATGGGGAAAATGCGGGGTCCAAATTACCCCTTTGGTGAACAAAACCAAATCTCGTCCCCCCCCAAGGAGCCGCCCGGGCCCGGCGGGGAACACAGTCTACCCTCCCAATGTCATTTTCCTTTTGGGTTCCATTCAGAAAACACGGGTAAAAAAAAAACCCGTTTAATCTGCGGGCCGAAAGGGCGGGTGGTAATCTCAAAATTCTCTCCATAGACTTGGCTTCATCTCATTTCTCACCAAGACTGTACATGAATTTCTTATTATTACATGGTTTATAACTAAGTTTTATTTATTTTTATAATTTATGATATAATTTCTGTCTTTGTTAGGGCTTGTTCACACGACGTTTTGGGTCCGTTTTACGGATCCGTTTTTTAAACCCGTGGGAAAAATTTGGGTGCAAACCTGCATCCCAAAAAAACGGATTTCCCGAAAACGAACGTGATCCTTTTTTTGGGTCGTATTGGATGTGTTTTGCAAAGCGTTTTTAAAGAAACCTTTTTTGGGTCCTTTTTTTTAAAACTTTATTAAAAACAACCTATCAAACTGAAATTTAAATATAATATAAACCCATCAATTTTACCCAAAAAAAAACCCTTTTTTTTTCCTTTTGGGGTCAATCAGCTGTTTCATACAATATGATTTTAGAACCCGCCCCCCTATTTTTTTTTTTAAAAACCCAAAAGTTTTTAAACCCACCCCCTGTAAAATTTTAATTTTAAAAAATTTAAATTTTAAATTTTAAATATTTTTTAAACCAAATAAAATTTTTTAGGGATTCCCCCTTTATTATTTTTATAAATATTCCCTTTAAAATAATTTTTAAATTTTATTATAAAACATTTATATTATATTAAAAAACTTTACAAAAGTTTTATTTATATATATATTAAAACAATTTTTTATTTAAAATATTTATTATAATAAAATATATATTTTTATATTAGATAATTTTTTTTTACAAATATTAAAATAAAAATTTATTTAAAATTTCTGTATTTTAACCCAAAATAATATTTAAATTTATATTTTAATTTTAAATTTAATGCGTTCGGCATCGAAAACGGGGTCCAAAAAGCACCCAAAAGTATGCTGGCTTTTGGATTTCCCCCCCCCTTTCCCGGATGGCCCAAAAAAGCCCCTCCAATTTCCCCATGGGGTTTTTTCTGCGTAAAAAAAGCAAGAAGAATTGACAAAGTCAATTCTTTAAAAAAGGTCCGAAAAACGGGTCGTTAAAAACGGGGATTTGGCGATCACTGTGTGAAAAAGCGATGCACTTTTGCCATTTAAAGCAATGTTAATCACACTAAACAATTGTTTTGATACTTTTTTCCCGATCCGTAAAAAGGGTCACAAAAAAAGGTCTTTTGAACAAACCCCAATTCTTTATTTTTTTTATTTTATTTATTTTTTTTTATATATTTTTTTGATTTTTTTCTACTTCATTTATTTTTTTTGTTTTGTTTTTCTTGTAGCTGTTGGGACAGTTCAATTGCCTGATTCACCAGCTGGAAACCCCTCACAGTAATGATTTTCGCCCAAACAGTTTTCCTGTTTTCTGCAGAGGTAGGTGCTCTTAGAAATTTTCCATCTGACTGCACCATAGTCCCGGGTTTGGGTTTATTCTGTTTTGCGAAATCCTTTTTGAAATTTAAAACCCGTCTTTCAGATGTTACTATTAATCACCAAGCAATTGTTTTAACAATCAAGTGATTTTTTTTTCTAATTACCCTGGACATAGAGTTTCTTAGTGCAGAGTCTGTCTGTCCATACAATAGCATCGTGCTATTTGTCTATTAGGCTATGTTCACACGGCTTAAAATGGGACGTACTGTGCGAAATACGGGGCGAGACACGTCCCAGTCATTACGGTAATCCACAGTTCTCATATAACTATGGATTACGTCTCCTCTCCCTGCTCGGACAATGCGCCGAGCGGGGAGAAAGTGACATGTCAATTACTAGTGGCGAATACGCTCCCGAGCACACGGCGTAATTGCATGAGAAATACGTCCCGCAATTATGCCGTGTGAACATAGCCTTAGAGAACAATTTGTATTATCGTCCCATATGGTGGAGGATTGGGTCTGGTCCTCTGAGGCGTGCACATCTTACAGTGTGTGTATATGTGTGTGTATATATATATATATATATATATATATATATATATATATATATATATATATATATATAAAAATATATATATATATACACACTAGTGCATCTACAAAAATATAAATATCACTGAAGATAATTGATATCAATAATTTAAATGGTCTTCAGAATAAGGGACAGTGAAAACAAGCAACTTTGCAATTGGATGTCATTAGCAAAGCTGTCTTGTATCACAGTATTCCTTATCTTGTGTTTTTGTTTACACTGATATCCAATCCTGGTCGAATCCCTCCGGATCCCTCCTCCTTGCATTTCACTAGCTGAGAGCTCACTTACATTCTGTACAGCCCCCGGTCTGTCACTCAGAGTAAGGGACCGTCACATTTTCACTTTATACAGGCAGAAGAAACAGAATTACACTGAAGGGCTTACACAATCAGGAAATAGTACAATTTGTGTCGATCCCTGACTGACTCAGAGTTAGGGGCTGTAGCATTTTCTCTCTCCACACCCAGCAGAAACAGACTGCAACAGATTCTACAATGAGAAAACATAACAGTTTTTGTCCCGGTGCCTAACTCCTGCATAGAAGCGAGATCTGTGCTGTTCGTAGAAAGCTTGAACACATCTCCAGCTGTGAGAGGAGAAGAGATCAGTGCTCAGTCTAGATTGAATGCAGCCTGTGGTATGTATACAGCTCTTACAAAATAAGACTGCAGGGAGAGACACGGTGACATGTGGACTCAGAGGAGGGGGGAGTCTCGGGAGCCAGCTTGCACAGGGTAGGGGGGGGATGAGGTCACCCAGCTGGGAGGGGAAGAAATGCCCCTGCATGTCCAGTGTTGAGAAGCGGAGAGCAGTGTGAATCAGCCGAACTAAGAAAGCGATACATCCCCTTTAAGATAGAGATACCCATATATTGTATAGACTCAATACGGTATGAATTGCAAGGTTTAATATAAAACATTTGTGAGCCCTATAAAAAATAAAAAGATCCTGGAGAACCCTTTAATTTTCAATGATATTCTAATTTTTTGAGATGCTCTAGTGTGTGTGTTTGTGTGTGTATATATATATATATATAATTATATATATATTATATATATAGAATATTGTCTTTAGTTATTTAATTCAGTTTTCCTGTTTCCAGACTGGGCAGCCTTGCCTTGACACCTGAAGAATCCTCGGCCATAGAATTTGAAGCAGATGTTGCTTATCTTAGAAAAGCTATTACAACATTTGGATCCATCAAAACCATGGTAGGTGCCCATGTCCTCCATTATTTGCTGTATACTTTGAAGAAACTGGAGTATGCCAGAAGGTTTAAAGGGGTTTTTATCAAAAAGCAAAATCCCTTTTTAAGGCTGGCTCATACTTGCCATGAGCCGGCCTCAGAAAGGAAGGGGTGGGATCCGCATTTGCGCAGCTGTCCCTGTACTTTTCTATGGCAGTTTTGAATATGGCGTGTACACGGGACTCCCATAGATATGAATGGGGGCAGAGCTGTGCCCGTGCGGCCACCTCCCATTTTGTTAGGTGTTTCCTAGCGTGTTCTGAGCCGGTTTTGCTTTGGACTACAACTCTTTTAAGGCTGAATGCACATGAATTTTGGTGCAGATTTTTCTACACTGTTTTTAATGGGAGAAGGTTAAACCTGCACCAGAATCTACAACCGTTTCTGCGTTGACTTTGCCTTCTCCCATAGAAGTCAATGTGGAAATATCCGCGGCCAATCTGCTGCACGTGCAGATGACTGAGGAAGTATTGTACAGTTCTGGTCTCCTAGATTTTTGAGCATAAGCCATCGCGGTTTTTATAATTATTAAATTACATCATTTCTTTTCTAGAACGGAGAGGAAACGCCAGAAAATGCAAGCGCTGCGCCACGCCCTTTTGTCTCCCAGAATCCCTGGCTTCTCAACAAATGCTATGTTGCTGAAATTGAACAAGTACGTTCCGTTTTGTCAGGTCTATAAAATAGAAGACAATTGGCATAAACTCAGATACCCAGGAGACGGCGTAATCCCCCCACTAGTTCTCAAGCAGCCGGGGACTTACACCTCAAGGTCCTACGAAGGGGTCTTGCATTGATGTAATTTCAATGGGGTATGCCATCAGTATAGGATAGGTGCCCGTCCCTCCTCTGGGACCTTCATCTATCTCAGGAATGAGCCCACGAAAGTCTCCGCTTAAGAACAGAGAAGGTGAACCTATCCCCTATTTCTCCATGCTATTTGGTGGGGCACAGGACTCGGACCCCACTGATCAGAACCTCTTACTTGTCGCCTTTACATATCAAAAGCATTTTCAAACATTAGTTATTCCTTAAAAAAAATATTCAGTTTTCAGAATTGGTTTAGGAACAGGAAATCCCATTCGCTTCCGGTTTGGAAGGTTCATCCAGTCTGATCACCACTTGGGCTCATGAGCGAAATGTTTCCTTTGTTTTTCCATTTTGGATCAATAGGGGTAAAAAAAAAAATAATAAAAAAAAATGTACCGATACATCTCCCGTCCCTCACATCTTCTCTCCACCCTTGCTTGAACTTGATGGACATGACTTTTTTTCAACCCTGTAACTTTATAACAACATCTAGACAACACTACATGTTATATTTGGTGGTATAACTTATTTTTTGTTCATTTTATTTTGGCAGAAAACAGTTTCTGTGTTTCAAAGCACCCCGCTATCAGACTGGCTCCTGGACGGCAACGTGAAAAACCTCGCTCATTGTCCTGCTCTGCACATTCCTAGCTGTGCTCCTGAAGACTGGCTCTTGAAGACACAACTCGCTGAACCCATCATGGTAGGTGTTGGTCAAATTGTAGACCTCAAAACCCAAAAAGGTTCAAAACTGAGCAGTTTTGGGCCTCATTTTCGAGATGGGTGTGTTCCAGAGGTGGGACCTCTATGGTAGGAACAGCCCATCAAACCCCAGCACCCCAAAAAGGTTCAAAACTGAGCGGTTTTGGGCTCATTTTCTAGATGGTGTGTTCAGAGGTGGGACCTCTAGGGTTTAGGAAATACCCCATCACCCAAAAAGGTTCAGAACGGAGCATTTTAGGGCTCATTTTTGAGATGGGTGTGTTTCTGAAGTGGGACCTCTATGGTAGGAACAGCCCATCAAACCCCAGCACCCCAAAAAGGTTCAAAACTGAGCAGTTTTGGGCCTCATTTTCGAGATTGGTGTGTTCCAGAGGTGGGACCTCTATTGTAGGAATACCCCATCAAACCAAAAAGGTTCAGAACGGAGGTATTTTAGGGCTCATTTTTGAGATGGGTGTGTTTCTGAAGTGGGACCTCTATGGTAGGAACAGCCCATCAAACCCCAGCAACCCAAAAAGGTTCAAAACTGAGCGGTTTTGGGGCTCATTTTCGAGATGGGCGTGTTCCAGAGGTGGGACCTCTATGGTAGGAATACCCCATCAATGTCTATGGTAGGAATACCCCTTTAATGTACATGGTCTATGTAATGACAATAAAGTTCAAAATTTGAAGCATTATTAAAATACAATAGTGTGTGTTTAATGTGCATCTATCTTTCTACTTGACAGAGTTCAGATGCCCCTAATCTGCCTTCATTTAACATGGAGCAAGTCTGGGGCAAGTTGGGGGAATTGCACAATTGGCTGCTCAAGTCGCAGATCAAGGACGACTCCCCTGAGAAAACCGAAACCCGCACCCGGGATAACTCTGTCTCGAGTTCCTCTTTCTCCTTTGAGAAGGTAGATGTTGAAGATTTCGACCTCCCCAATGATGAAGAGATGGACCCGTCCGATTGGTTAATCTCCCCCGCCCAAGCCGACCCCTCCGACGTTGTGGACAAGTGGCGCTATGTGTTCCAGCCATTTGTGCAGGACTACAGCATTACCGACTGGCTGCACAAGGTCGAGTCCTGCGGTAATCGCTGCGGTGGAAAAATCGCCGCCCTGGAAATAGAAAATCTAGGGAACCTCAAGTGCCTCAATGAGCAGCTGGCCGGAAAGAAGACACCGGGCTCGGGCAACGAAATGTGGCTCTTGCACCAGTCTCAGCCTCATTTCAAGATGGAAGAAGTCTGCAAAGCCAACGAGCCCTGCGCCTCCTTCTCCGAATGCGTCTGCGACGAAAGCTGCGAAAAAGAGGCGCTGAGGAAGTGGCTGCTGAAGAAGGAAGGAAAGGATAAGAACGGGCTGCCGAAAAACCGCGAGTGTGAGAAGTCCAAGTCGTCCAATAACCCGTGGCTGCATCCCTGCAGAGCCGAAGCCCAAAGCTGCGCCGAAAAGACTGAAGAATGTGAACCCTACCTTAGGCATTTTAAATCTTTGCTCGATTCGCCATTAAACACCTGGGTGGCCAAGAGCAGCACAACACAGAGGAAGGTGGAACAAGAAGCCACAACCGCCCAGTGTCCCGCTCCCCTGCTAGAAACCCCCTCTCCATCCCACCTGCCCCTCGACGCCGGCAGCTGGGTGTTGGCCTCCAAGACGACCGATAACACCGAGAAGGAAGAACAACCTGCGCCGGAGGATAAGTGGCTGCTACGTAAAAGAGCACAAGTAAGGAACCTGATAAGAAAGCTGCAGTGCTGGATAGCTGCTGACTAGTCAGAGCGGACGCTTCCTTATTCCCTGGTCTGCAAAACCACTATCTTAATCCCTATTTAGAAAGACACACACATATATATATATATATATTTGTATGTAGATAGAACCACGTAGAAATTCTAACATGTAAAGGGGCGTTTCGGTTCAAACTTAAATGAAAGGGGTTTTGTCATGAGGGCGGAGCTTGGAAGTTTTGCATATAGTGGAGCACGCTCACTGGGGTATATATGTGGAACTCCCAAAGAAATTAAGTGTTGCCCTCTCCGTTCTCTGACCTGGTCAACTCATAGCTTGCTCACATACAACAGAATGGAGAACACAGCGCTCCCCTGTACTGGGAACCACCATAGAGGAGAATGGAGAACAGAATGGAGAACACAACGCTTCCCGTGTACTGGGAACTCCCATAGAACAGAATGGAGAACACAGCGCTCCCGTGTACTGGGGACTCCCATAGAACAGAATGGAGAACACAGCGCTCCCCTGTTTCTGGAACTCCCATAGAAAGAATGGAGAACACAGCGCTCCCCTGTACTGGGAACTCCCAAGAGAGAAATGGAGAACACAGCGCTCCCTGTACTGGGAACTCCCATAAGCAGAAATGGAGAACACCGCGCTCCCCTGTACTGGGAACTCCCATAGATTAGTGAGAACACAGCGCTCCACTGTACTGGGAACTCCCATAGAATAGAATGGAGAACACAGCGCTCCCCTGTACTGGGAACTCCCATAGAACAGAATGGAGAACACAGCGCCCCCTGTACTGGGAACTCCCATAGAATAGAATGGTGAGAACACAGCACTCCCCTGTACTGGGAACTCCCATAGAACAGAATGGAGAACACAGCGCCCCCCTGTACTGGAACTCCCATAGAACAGAATGGAGAACACAGCGCTCCCCTGAGGGGAACCCAAAAACAAATGGAGAACACAGCGCTCCCCTGTACGGGGAACCCCCATAAAACAGAATGGGAAACAGCGCCCCGTACGGGAAAAACTCCCATGAACAAATGGGAACCAGCGCCCCCTGTACGGGAAAAACCCCCATAAACCCCAAATGGAGAAACACCGCTCCCTGTACTGGAACTCCCTTAGAACAAAATGGAAAAACAGGTTTCCCCCTGTACTGGGAACTCCCAAAAGAAAAATAAGGAAACACGTCCCCTGTACGGGGGAACCCCCATAGAACAAAATGGAAAACAAGGCTCCCCCTTTACGGGGGAACTCCATAGAAGAAGGAAAAAACAGAGCCCCCCTGTACGGGAACTCTGCCTGTTTTGCGACTAAAAGTTTTTGTGTAGTCTCAGACAAAATTTTAGCTTTTTATACCACAGATGTAAATGACCATCCGGTATTTATTCTTTTTACCCAAAATTCACTAGGAATTGTTTCTAGGTGCACAGCAGTGTCGAATTTGCTTACCTGAGCTGAATACAGGATTTCCCTGCTGCCACTGGCATGTACCTGCGCGGGAAACGGATTTCTCACCCCATGGGTCAGGTATGAGCTAAACGGGTTTTCCACCCCAAAACCCTGGGTCATGTCCCGCAGCTAATTAAATTTTTCAGGCCCCCTTTTATTGAAGGAAAAATACAAACCTCACTGTTGCATGGGTTACCGGCCGGGGCTTTTTCTTACACTCAAGGTACATTTTACTTTCTTGTAGGATTATTATAACTTTCCATGTCTGTGCCCCCCCGCCGTATAAACTTGCGCAGACAAGACAAGTGGCTGCACCCACACCTACAGGGAAAATACAAAACTAGTGGGATTGCCATGCGATACCATGATGGGTCTTATTGTATGCTCTTCTAGTCTCGGTTAGGTGAATGTAACCCTATACATGGAGCATGTACACCAGAAACCTTTCCTATTATACATGCAAATGCTTTAGCTATCGTATAGCTTGATAAGTTCATACATTCGGACTTAAAGGGGGTTGTCCCCCATACATTATCCCTCCCGTCCTTTTTCTTTGGGTTTTTTTTAAAATTTAGGGGGGGTTTATGCCTTTACTGACTGGTTTTAAAACCAGGGCGTAGCTTAGCAAACCAGGCTGGCAGCCTTCAGGAGAGATTGAAAAGGTCTGTAGTTAAACACCCGGCTGGCAGCCCATCGGAGAGAAAAGGGCGAGCATACAACCAGTGCTGGCAGCCTATCAGGGAAAAAAAAGGGTCTGTAGCTATGGGACCAGGCTGGAGCCTATCGGGATAGGGGAAAAAGGGTTTGTACTATAGCAACCATGCGGGCGCCTTCAGGATAGGGGGAAAAAAGGTCTGTACTATGCAACCAGGCTGGCAGCCTTCAGAAGGGGAAAAAAAGGTCTGTAGCATAGAAAACGGTGGGGCAGCCTACGGAGGAGAAAACAGGGCTGTACTATAGCAACCAGTGCTGAGCCTATAGGAGAAAAAAAACGGGGTGTAGATTGAAACCCAGTGCGGGCAGCCTATCAGGTTAAAAAAGGGTCTGACTAAGCAACCAGTGTTTGGAAATTAAACGGGAGGACAAACGGTCTGAAACTATAGGCCCTGAAGCTGAGAGCCCATAGGGGGGGGATATCTGGAATAGGAAGGACATGTTAATGGACCTATTCAAGTGACTTTGAAGATTTTAACATAAAAAAGCAACCCCGTAGGGCAACCCCTGAGTTTAAGGGCCCCCTTTCTGAGAGGTGCGGGTCCCACTTATCCTAGTGTGATGCCATTTAAGTCTATGGTGGTATCACCATTTTAATTACACTCGGGAACACTCATTTTGGTGCTTAAAGGGGTTGTCTCACTTTGATTCGCCTTTTCTGGTTTTTTTTAAAATCAGGGGCGTTTTTTACTGGTTTCCCTGGGCTGCTTAGACGCAAGGTCTGTACTATAGAAACCCGGCTGAGCCTTAGGATAGATTAAAAGGTCTGTAGCTATGGGAACCTGAGGAGCTGATGCAGCCCATAAAAGGGGGATAAAAGGAATAGGTAGGACATTTTTAAAGGGACACTATTGCAAAGTGATTTGTTTTTGCAAGATTTTTTAAAAAAAAAAGCAGCATCCTGAAGCGAGAAAAACCCCTTTCATAGTCGGACCCCTTTTGGAATGTTTGGGGCGCCGACTGAAAATAAACCCCTATTTTCCTACAGCTCTATTTTTAAAATGGGGGATTTTTTTTGGACCATGCAGCCCCCAAAACACCCAGAATAAGGGCAACATTTCTAGGCACCAAAAACGGTATAGGAGGCCGGATCGCTGTTTTAAAGTCGTGCTGGCCATGGTATTTTAACACAGGCGTATTGCATGGCACACAGGTGTGTACCGCTATACGTTGTGTGACCTCGGGCCTTTTAAAGGGGGTTGTTGAGTGGCTGGATTTTTTGATTTTCTCTCTTTCCCCCCTAGATGTGAAGCTGGCGGCTGCTGGAGCGCTCCTCTACCGCAACGCTAATGACGCGCACACATAACCCCCGGTGATTCCATGTCTTTATTTGGTCGCCCCAGTTTCTGCCCCGTCCCGCCCTGTGCTGAAATGTGAATTCGTGTGACTTCATAAAACCTTCACCATCATCTGCCTGATCCGCGGTGCTGAAATCGGCCGGGCCGTGCGTTGGATCCGTCGCCTGTCCTGTCACCCCTTATCCAGTGTCTATAAGGGTGGGTTCACACGGTGCACTATGCAGTCGTTTGCGCTGTTCTTCAATGCGCCATGGCCTGAGACAGCTTTCTGCCTCCTCCGATTGCTGGTTCTTGGCGCTTGTAAGCGGTGATCGTACAAGACCTACGATCATAAACCAATTGATAAAATTTGACACTGCGCTCAATGACTGCTGGACCTGTCAATTTCACCGTATTCTGCGAGGCATATCATGGAGCACATACACTGCAAAGCGTGCGCCGTGTGAACACTCCCCTTTTTTAAATTTATTGGGTTTTATGGGGGCCAAAAACAACAGCCCACTTTAATTGGTCGCTACAGGCAACAAAATTTTATAATTGGTCACTATGGGCAACCGGCCATTTTATAATTGGTTGCTATGGGCAACAGCCCACTTTAATTAGTCGCTACGGACAACAAAATTTTATAATTGGCCGCTATGGGCAACAAAATTTTATAATTGGTCGCGATGGGCAACCGACCATTTTATAATTGCCTATGGGCAAAAGACCTTTTTTTTAAATTTTTGGGGTATGGGCAAAAAGACCATTTTAATTTTTTGGCCGGAAATTTTTGGGCAACAAAAAAACCGTTCCCAAAATTTTTTAAATTGGGCGAAAGGGGAACAAAGTTTTTATATTTGGGCGCATGGCAACAAAGTTTTAATTTTACAAATAGAGACCCATTCTTTCTTCGATTGTGAAAAGTTTTTTCCCCCAGAATTTGAGCAGTTTTTTTTTTTTTTTTTTTTTTTACTGCCCTAGAAAATTAGCAGCAACCACTCAGGGCGAAACTATGGGCATCGAAGCAGTTTTACAATTTGAAAGCTCTCAAAAGGACCTTTGGGTTTTTTGTTTTTTTTTAAAAAAAAAAAAAGGGGGGAATTTAGGGAAAACTAAGTGCAACCGCGAAAACTTTTGGTTGCTAGGGGGCAGACAGTAGTCCTGGATAAATTTAGACCAGCACCTCAAAACTGCCCCCTCCAGCTTTTGGGAAACTACAACCCCTACATCCCTTTTATATCTTAACGTGGGAATGATGGGGTTGTATTTCCCAACAGCTGGAGTGCGACATGCAGACCCCTTTGGGAAACACAACCCCCATAAAGCATTTGTCAAACTATAACCGGGGGAATGAGGGGAGTTGTAGTTTTCCAAAAGTGGGGGCCGCAGTTTGAGGATGCCTGAATTAGACCCATTAGGTGTTTGTTGCCCATGGCAACCATAAGACTAAGTAAAATCTGCGTCCCCCTGGGTTGCTACGAGCAACGGTGACCGTTTCAGTTTTGTGGTTTACCCCTTTGCTGGCTGTAATGGGAGCCCCAGTGACCAGGCGCATGCGCACGACCAGCTCTGCCTTGTGCAGAGCATTGGGAATCAAATTTCCAGGAAAAAAAAAACTAGTATTTTTCATTGCACTTTGCACTCACGTGGGGGCAAGCCGTGATAGCAATTTAATTGTTTATGTTTTTAGATTTTTTTTTTTGAAATTTTTAGCCACATTTTGTCTTACGTGCAGTAACACGCGGGAGAATTTTTTTTTTTCTTTTTGAGTTTGCACAAACGCGGGGGGAAAAACAATTTGCTTTACCTCTTAGATATTCTATGGAAGGAGCTGTCGTCTCGGCTTCCAAAAATCTCTCCCTTTAGAATAAACTATATATATATATATATATTTTTATCTGTTTTGGAACGTCTGGTTTTAGTTTAAGCCTTTGGTGTTGAAGTGAAAAAACATGAAATGCTTTAGGACAGGGGTGTCAAACTGCGGCCCTCCAGCTGTTGGGAAACTCCCAAATCCCCCCCATGCATTGTTAATTTATCAGTGGCATGATGGGGGTTGTAGTTTCCAAAAAAACGGAGGGCCCCCGTTTTGACACCCCCGCTTTTAGGAGAAATAAAAGGGTAATTCCCTGACGATTAGGGCTCTAAGCGGGGGTATTGTATTCATAGGGAGAGCCCCATCTCCCCCTGGAGGTGGAACGTCAGGCCGGGTTCACACCTCGCGTTACTGCACGTAGATTTTTTTTTTTTTTGCCATGAAGGTGGTTTTGCAGTGAATTTCAAGCAGAGGTTTAAATAGATCAAAAAATTTTACAAAAAAAAAAAAAAAGCATTT